>JAJHUR010099317.1:2497-20031 GCA_027495735.1 Lutjanus campechanus | reverse complement strand
TTATATGGTCGAAATACAACGGAAACGCCCAAACACGTGCGCAAACACACATTCGTGTCTGCATAAACACACACACACACACACACACGAACACACACCACAATCAGAATGAAACCTCGAGTCCTTTATACAAATATCCTCTCTGTCCTCCCTCTAACAAATCCAATACGCAAATGCACAGACACAAAAATAGTCCGAACACACATCACACACACGCACAAACACACAGTCTGAGTGCAGACCCGCCCATGGTAAACACAGTGATGTCTGATGTGGGTTTAACATCTCTGAACATGTTTTCTGCTACGTGCCTTAGTTTTTTTTTTCTTCTGTCTCTTTCTGCACAGTTTCCCTTTACGGTCTTTTTTTCCTCTCTCAGTTCAATCAGTCATCATGACTTTCCACCACAAACTGGACCACGAGAACAGTTTAAATCAGTGTAAACGTTCAAGAAGTATTTAAAACATTTGATGGAATGTTTTGTTTTATTGCAACTTTGGACTTATTTGCAGAGTTTAGGTCGTGATTTCTATTGCTATGACAACACTGGGCTCGATGTGTAAATGATCTCAAGTATCCACCCAGAGCATCTGCTGCTTCGTTTAAGTTTAAGAAACACAAGCAGTCAGACAGTCCAACAAGGCGGCAGTTTATCCCGATGAAAGCGGTTGCACCTGAAATGTCGGTAATAATCCTACTGTACAGGGAAGCCGTACAGAAAGTACCACGTGTGAACCCGCAGTGATGTCACACCGTTGGTTTGTGGACTACCAATCTGAAACTGGGAGTTTGGCATTATGAGGGGTCACTATCTTTGGTTTTTGCAACCGCGGCATGCGCAGCACCGACAAGCCCGTGGAGCCGTTGGGTGCAACTCAAACAGTGCTTGGATTTGGCTCGTCTGTTCAGCAGGAAAAAATGCCGGCCCGCCCGGCCACAGAGTTTCTTGCATTACAGCTGAACAGTCACTAAAATATATTTCTGAAGCTGTTTTAGGAGTTTCGGGAGGCTATGTTTGAAAACGGACACAAATGGCGGCTGCCTGGTCGGGATCTTTCTCATGTTGCAGCCTTACAGTGCACTGAAATGTATTTCTGAAAACATTTTAGGTGAGAAATGGGCAGTGACAGAATATTGATCCATGTTTGATCAACGCTGCCTAGTTTGACAGTTTGATCTGACATTCATAAACCCTGTGTGTTATGCTGGATACCCCCGTCCTAAAGCATGTCCTGCTTTATTGTCTACTTTTACCCTAAATAGGACCATAATTTACAGAATTTCCATGCATCATGCTGTTATTGACTTGAAACTAGCAATCAAGACTACAAACTCATTAGGAAACTGTTTTTTGTTTGTTTTCTCCTTCTGAATATGTTTGTTTGACCTGATCTTAGCTATCACCTTGGTGAGTACAGTGCTGTTAAGACTCCTGGAAATGATGGACAAAACTACAGAAATAAAACCAGAGTTGGATCAATCCAGAATTCTCAGAATCAAAAGAAAGTTATCTGGTTGTTGTCTGTATACTGTCTGAGGACTGTAAGGCTCAAAGAGACAACGTGTAAACAAGTAAGCAAAAGAAATTCAAACGCAGAGACACAGCTTCACATGGTGTCACCGCGTAATGACACAGCCCACACACACACACACACACACACACGAAAAACACAACTCTTTCCCGCACTGTGTACCAAAACTGTTTCTGTACACTCACCAATCAAGGCTTCACATTGTAATTATCTCTGCTGTACAGTGCTGTGTGTGTGTGTGTGTGTGTGTGTGTGGAGAGACACCATATAATAAGTAAGGGCAGACACAAGGACTAAACTGCTGTAGCTGTTGTTGGTTAAAGAAAACTTCTCTCAACAAAAGTCCAGTTTTTTTTCTTTTTCGGGCCGGGGACTTGTTGTTGCCTTGTTGTCATCTTCTGGATGAGCTGCTTTGATATTAAGATGTTGTTTTCTGTCCACTTTGAGGCTTAAAAGTACACTCCACCTGTTTACAAACTGCCCTGCCAGGTGCCAGGGGGTCAGCACGTAGGTCCCCACTTTTGCCCGCTGCCCGGCTGTCCCTGCAGGACAGGCGCTGGGGTCACAGGGTGGCGGCTTGGTGTTGTTTCTTTGGGCTGCGCCATCAGACGCTTGGTGGCGAGCTCCCCTCCCAGGTCTGGCTCCAGAAGAGTGCAGGCGAGGTTCATGAGCTCTTCTTATGTCCAGTCAAGGGGTCTGTGAATCTCTCTTAGTCTGGTTACCTCCCAGTTTTCCTTGGGAGACCTTACCCCTGACAAACACAGCTCCCTGAATCAAAAGGACATGCAAACCCCTCCACTAGGCTACTCTGGAGGGATTACATATCCCACCTGGCCTGGGAAACCTGCGGGATCCCAGGGGAGGAACTGGAAAGAACTGCTGGGGAGAGGGACGTCTGGAAAGCCCTGCTTAGCCTGATGTCACCGCGACCCGACTCGGATAAGTGAGCACGGATGGAAGGTTGGAAGGAAGTCTGTCCCCTCCCCTGTGACCACTTTGCCTTGGAACAGCTCCCAGAATCACAGAGACACACAAACCCCTCCGCTCCGTTAAGGTGAGGTGGATTCTTTGGGGTTTTCTGGGCACATCCGACTGGGAGTAGACTCTGAGGTGGACCCAGGACTCTCTAGTATGATTATATATCCCACCCAGCCTGGGAGTGCCTTGGGATCCCCCAGCTGGAAAGTGTGTCTGGGGAGAGGGATTGAATACCCTGCTCAGCCTGCTGCCACTGCGACCCCGACCTCGGACCAGAGGAAGTGGATGGATTGCTCTCACCGCGCACACAGAGTCCAGACACTAATGTTTCACTGACATTAAACTGTGTTTTCCTCGTTAATTTTGAGCAGCTTTCTTAAGGCTGTAGGACTTTCTTTCATGCGTTCAAATCCCAAAAGTCTCACAAGCTCAGTTTCCCTCCCTCAGAGTTTCTGAGTTCACTTCAGGTCAGTAGTATAGTAGAGTATATCTGAATGAAAAGCAAAACCTCCTAACAGTAAACATCTGTTCCATTATTAATCATTCCATATGATTCTCTGTGTGTGTGTGTGTACTCTGTAATTATGTGGTGTGTAACCACTTCAGATAGGGAATCTCCAACTGCTGAGAAAGAGAAAGAGGCAGATGATGGGAGGAGGGTATGGGAATAGAAACACAGACATAAAGGTTCTATTGGTTATCCCATTGATTTATATGGGAACCTGCACACGAACTTAGCATACTGATGTGCTCCAGCCATTAATGCCTTGGTGTACATGTGGTGGTCGTTATTAAGTAAGAGAACCATATTTACCTGCAATCTTTTGATTTATTAGTTGCATGTAATAGCTTATTATTTTTCTCCTGCACCACCTTGCATTTATTTTTAGAGTTGCGTTAGAAAAGGCAGCCTCTTCATTGCTCTCATGGCTTTTTAATACATCCACGATCGCAGTAGGCAGTAGTGATATTCCCATGGTTGTTGTCTTTACTGGATTTGAAATAAAATCCTGAGTCCTTTTTGTCTGAGATTGAGACAAGACCTTCAAAAAGTGGTCTTGAGATCTGTCTCGAGACAAAGACCGACCTTTAGTAACGCAACACTATTAATTACGTTATCTTGTTGCATCCTCTTCTACTATGTTATAATGGTTTTCCAACTGGACAGCTGGCGCCACTTACTGCTTATCTTGATGAGCCAACTCATAATAATCGCAAAACGGTAGTGGATGAAAACAAGCATTCAGTCTTTTAACTCAAAATTCAGTTCAAATTTGTGATGCATTTGGATGGAAACAGGGCTACTGACACGGTCTCATCCTTCACTGACAGTACAGATGGTGGTTTGAACTGTTAGCTTAGCTTAGAGAAGCAAAACAGATGAAGCAGAGGCAATAGAGGATGTGAATGAGTGGAGGGCAGGATGGATGTTTGCACAAACACTGTAGTAGTAATAAAAGTAGTAGTAGTGACATATGATAGCGAGAAATCCGACAGGTCGTCTCTGCAGTTACGTTGTATTTATGAGATGCTTTGCTGTCACATGCTCATACTTGGCTGCAGTTTGCTACTATAACATGTAACCTAAGAGGATAAACTAATATTACAAACTTGTGTTTGGTGCCATTTGTTTTATTTATGAGAAATCTTTTCAGTTGATCCAAAGCAAGCATATGAAGGAGGAATAAAAGTATGACACAGTTTAGCAGTGTCAGCTCTTATAGATGCAGGCGGGTTCAGGTCTTAGTTTTAGGCTTGTGAAGAACTTGGGTATAAATTATCCATGAGGACTAGAGAGATGACAAGATCAAGATGGCTGCTGACCTTGTCTTCCATGTGGCTGCACAGAGGAGAAGAAGAGGGTGACAAGACAAGACAAGGGTGGAGGGAGGGAGTTGAAGTCATCCTCTGCATGACTCGACAGCATTTACTGTGGTTAGAAAGATGGGAGGAGAAACACGGAGTGAGTGGAAGAAGTTTTTATAGAGAACAAAGAGCAAAGGAAATGTATAATGATAGAGACAAATAGAGGGAATCCCAAACTCCAAGAACAAGAAAGAAAGAAGAGGGGATTAAAGATGGAAAGACAGATGGATGGATGATGTAATTATCTCTTTCTCAAGTGGTTGCATTAAAGAGCGGGCGGGGGGGATGATGATGTCACATGGCTCTGAAGTGACAGAGTTGAAAGAGAAGAGGAAGACAACAACAAGGCGAGGAATCCAAACAGTGGAAGTAAAGAGTCGAGGATGTTGAACAATGAAAAGGGAGAACGAGGAGAAGTTGAGCGATCGACCTTCAGGGAGGGCAAAGAAAAGTCCAAATGGGAGAGAAGTTAAAGGACAAAGACAGGAAAGAGGTCGGCAGAAGACGGGAAGAGGGAAGAGAAAAATGGTCGGTGTAGAAGAAGGTCAAAGGGAGAGTTTGGATTATTTGGAGCGGAGTTTTATGAGGCACTGATCCAGAGTCAGTGTTTCACCAACAGAAGATGATGGTCGATACACCACCAGTTTGGACAAGCAGAGGTGTTTGAATGATAGATTGTTTTTGAAGCTGTTATATAGGCCAAATACTGCACTCTCCAAAGCAACCAGGCAATTTAACTTAACTTTTATTGTATGACTTCGACGAATCTGAACTAACCTTTCAAACACCGAAGTCACTTGGGATGGTTGATTGACTGTTGATTGCTGAATTGATTTAAAAAATATATATATATATATATGTGTAGCTAACTAGCGCGTAGTCCATTAGCTCGATGCTAATATATAATGGGAAATCTCATTAACGCGCTAATGGAAATTAGCATCGCAATCATGGTGATATTATCTTAATCAACAGATTCTGTTTTACATCACAGCCTTAACATAAATCAACATGTGTGCTCAGTTTTTCAGATATAAATTTCCTCTGATCTGTTGAAGCAAACTAATAGGTGCTGATGTCAACGGCCATCTTCTGTAGGTAATACACCGACTATAGATAAGTACCTCATACAGCTCCACTTCAAAAAATACAAACTATCCCTTTAAGAAAAGGAAGAAAGTTGAAAGGGGACGAGAAGAGAAGCTGAAGACGAGAAGCGAAAGAGTAAATTGTATTTTGGGGGGGAGGAGGAGGAGACAAAAGGACAGACGGGAGTTACAGGAGGAGCGCAGTGAGGAGCTGTGAGGTTAAAGGAGGTGAATTGTGCCTCATTTGAATCTGCAGGCGTTTTTTTTTGCATACAGCTGCTTCATGTCTCGACCTGCTTCAAAGAGCTGCACAGCCACAGAAGTCTCATGTAGCACCTGAACTAAACTACCCGGCCACCTGTCGGACAGTGATGACATCATCAGTGTGTGACGCAGACGGTCTAGACTGTCGGATGAATAAGCCTTTGAAAGCAGCAGTTTATAATTTAGACTGCTGTTAGTGAGAGCTCTGCTTTCTGGGAAAATTAGTCATCATGATTAAAAACATGCTGTGTATCGCAGACGTCAGCAGAAGGAACATTAAATATCCCTGAAGCTGCAGTCGTGTGTCATCACAAACTTATTGAAGATGACCAAACATCTAAGATATTTGCAAACTTTATAGACAGAATCACAGCAGGAGGGAGTAATGAGGGGTAGAAGGTCTTAACGAGTCCACTTGGTCCCCAGTAACCGTGGACCCGATCCAGTTTTCTGTTACTGTGATTAGTTTTCAGAGGGACAGTGAACACAACACAAGCTCACAGTCCTCAGTGAAGTCTGATAGATCGATACGCAGGATCATAAACTGAATCTAATCAGGAAAAAATCAGTAATTTAGAAAACATAAATGGTTGCAGAATTTAAAGGATTCATTCACAGCTTCTCATGTTTGTCTTTAAACAACTTTTAACAACATCCACAGTCCTTATTTTGGACAAAACTGTATTCAAAAGTTTGTCTGAAGATAATATGAAGTTTCAGCTGTCTGAGTTTGACAAATCAAGTAGATATCTTCAAAAGTTTCAGCCTTTTTACAACAAAATTCCCTCTTTGTGTTACTTTGTGGTGCTTAGAGAAACACTAAGAGGAAATTTTACATTAAAAAGACTATTTTACGGCGGTCTTCCATTGCTAATGGTGTTTTAAGTGGATTTGATGTTATTTTGCAGAGTCCAACAATGTTTGAATGAGATAAAGAGAGAACTGAAGGAAAGTCTTGTGCCAGATTGCTCCAAAAATGACAGTAACATAAGAATAAGAACAATAGAGTGTAAAATATAAAGTGAAACATAAAATTTAAAGTGCGTAAGAAGTAAATGCAAAGAAACGGTGCCTGATAAAATGACAATAGAAGTAAAATAAAGTCAAGTAAAAATCTAAACTAGCATTGGCAATGACACTGAAAATAATACTCACAGTGATATTAAGAAATGATAGAAAACAACATTGCACCAGATAATGAACGTAAAAAATAGACATATTAGATGTAATATGACACATGATAAGAAACTAAATGAAATATATGATTTTCTGTCTAATGAATAAAATCCAAGGCAATCATGATGTATTTTGCTGTAATTTAGCACTAATAGTAGAATTTCAGAAAGGTTTAATTACTGTAATTAGAACATTTACCAGGATAATTTTGACAATTTTTGAACATTTTAATACCAGATTTTCTGTTTGGAGCTGAAAAAAAGCCACATTTTGTGTCAGCATTCAGTATTTTTAATATTGTCAAAACTAACCAGACTTAAAAGAATTATGTATCATCTCCCAGATGTGTGTCCCTGACAGTTTGTGGACAGATGACCTCTGAACATTTAGATCATCTCAGACTAAAACTTCTTTAAATCCAGGTTAACATCACTTTTGTCATTTCTGTCACCAGTAATATATTTATTTACGTTTCAATTTAACTTGTGTGCCTTTAAAATAATTAAATAAATACAGTGATTTTCAAAATGTGTACTTAAAACTCAGACAAGAACAAGTTTTGGGTTTGTCTTTATTTATTTTAGAATAAGTGTTAAAACTGCGTTGAATATTATGACAAACATAGAGGAACAGATCAGATAACTCGGTCTAACCTCAGTGTGTGTGTGTGTGTATTAAAACAACATAAACAGACTGAGGGTTTCCTCTCAGACCACATGCTGAAAAAAAAATTTGCCGTCATCATCTGAAGCATCTGTACGTGCTGCAGACAGAAATACCCACCAACCCACACACACACACAGACACAACCTCTGTGAGCAGCACGTTATCGCTGCTGGTGATTCCTCTTTTAACCGAGCTGGAGGCGAACAGTACCTGTGACTGAGGAATGCTAACAGACTGGTTCACGGCTGAAGAAAGTGGAACTAATGAGGCTGTGGAGTATTGAGGGGCGGCAACCTTTGTTTTCACTCTTCAAGCCTCAAGGTCAAATGCAGTCACGTTATGATGCCCTTTAATAACTGATGTGGGACATTTACATCGATTTATCGATAAACATGTTTCTTACCTCTGCATCAAAAATTCCACAGGGTGGTTTCACAGTCTGAAAAAATATTAATGCACAATGTGAAAGAGAGCTGTATGTATGTATATACACATAGCATGTAATAATATGTGTAAGTGCTGATAGATATGATATACAACCTGTTGCAATTGATGGAAACACGGCTTGCAAAGACGTAAATCTTCAAAAATCTAAATTCTCACAAACATAAAGCTTCATTATGAAAAAAAAACACCCAGGACTACTTCCAGTGGTGGATTAATACACAGTTGCTGCATCAGAGAGTGTTTCTGCAGCAGGGTGGTGATTGTGGTAGTCATAAACTACAGTGTGTGTGTGTGTGTGTGTGTGTTCATGGTAATGATGGAACATGTCACCCAGTGAAAGAGTGACTCACTGATGTGTTTTTTAATAGTTTTTAGACAACAATGGAGCTCTGTGGCACAGAGGAATACACACACAATACTTGTTAGGAGGGTCGGTTTACTGTTTTGGTTTTGGTCTCCTCATGGGATTTGTTGACTTAAAGGAAATCTTACAATGTAACCAGACTTTTTAAGTTCTCAGTTAGATTGAACAAAAGAGGGAGACGTGTACGTAGCATGAGCAGCGAGACGCATTCATTCAGTCTTTATTTATTCTCGAGGAATCATTTTGGTCATGGCTAACAGTGATGTTGAGAGTACACTTAAAGCAGAATACAACCAACAAAATAGATATAAACGCACATTATGGAGGTTCTGCTTCTCGATGTCTCTCTCACATAAAAATAACAGCAAAATATGTAGTTTGATGATGTTGTGAAGTATTGTGGGATCATGGGAGTTGTTTTCTTCACTGTTATTAAACAATGAGGTTTGCTGGTGAAAATCTATCACGACTCGGGCAGAAATCATGTTCATGGACGAGGTAATGTGTTAAAGTTTTTCAGCACGTTACAGCAACTAGCAGCTCAGAGGAAACACACCAGATTTCTCTGGGTTTTACTGTTGTTGACATTTGGGAAGAAACAACACAGGTCTGGTGTTTTTGGACATTTTAATCTGTAAACTTTACATTTTATAGCTTTAATGAGAAAACAGAAAACAACTGAACACAGTTAAAACAGTGTAGTTTGTAATCATGACCAAAAACATTAAACACAGTATTCACACATTTTGGGGACTCTGAGCATTAATCAGTTGATTGAACAAGTCAAATAATGACAACACTCATTACAGGATTTAAAGGAATCAACTTATCTTTTCTCATTAAGTTAATGTAAAACATAGTTTTGTTTATTCAAGTTAATCAAACTTAAGGTTTCTAGTATTTATTTTCAGAACACTTAAGAAATCTTAAACTTGAAATTGTGAGCTGATTGGATGAACTGTACAGGGTTCAATCAACTCATCAAATTCAGTTTCTAAAGAAACATGATCAGCATATTAACGGAGTTCCCAGCATGCATTGTTGGAGAGTTGAAGCTCTTCTTGTTATAGTTCGAAGACATTTGACATTGTGAACACGTTTCTCAAGTACAAATGAATTACAGTCAACTTTATTTGACCTGAAAAGTTTATTTACTTCTTTATAATCATTACAATCGTAATGTTACATCGGATCGTAAGTTTCCATTAAAGCCTTTATAAATGAATAGAAGCCAATGGCTGTCACGTCTTCACATTTTGACTGTTTTATACAGGATGAAATGATGAACTGTCACCTGTAATAAATGTGAAGACACTCAAACTACAGAAGACGTCACAGTCCCGCCCACACTGTTTGACTGACAGGTTGTCTCTGGGAGGTGAAGTCCTGAGCCGCAGCGGTGGTTGTTCATAATTACTTGGCCGGTTGCGGGTGTTTGTCTTGAATAGAATCAAATTAGGATTAAGTTACTTGGACTCTGGCTGACATGAGGAATCGCGTTTGTTAGCTCTCCAGTCACTTGTGTAATATTTACTGCCAAGTCAGACACATCGGAGCTTTGTTTTCTGTTATACTGACAACATGATCTCTTTCTCCCGAGTCACAGAGTGATAATTAAAGTAACTCCTCACCTGTTTGGATACAAACACGAGCTGTTACTACAGTACGTTTCCCAGCTGGGGAGAATTAGCTTCGTCTGAACTGCGTTTCACCTTTTTTTAACAGAGAGAATGAGTTGACTCTGAGCAGAACGGAGCTTCTGAGTTCAGGTCTTTGTGTTTTCGTGGGTGTCGAGCCAGAAGCCTTGTAGAAACACAGTCTGACAACACGCAGCCTGTCTGCGTGTTTCCACAGAGGCCAGACGTCAGGCGGACCAACAGCGCGCCGACACTGAGCTCCTGTTCGCTACGTGGAAATTCTCCTCTGTCCTCTCCGTGCTCCCACACACACACCTGAGTGAACGGGTCGTGTTTAGGTTGAGCTTTATGACACAAAGTCTGCAGTGTGTGTGTTTGGCGGTGGAAACTGCTTCTCAGTGTTTTCCACAGGATTTACTGTCTCTGTTTTTTCTCTCTCTTGAAGTTGGGAACGGGTTTTGTTTGTACCGTTTCTGCTAGAAAAATATCTCAACATTTGATAAAGAACAATTCAGCTGGAATCAGGTGAACAGATAAGCCAAAGGATCAGGAACTGAGTAACTCTTTTTTTTTCAATCAAAACAAGCACGCTGCCTTCATGTGTCAGTGGGAAAGAGAAGAGTGGTGGAAGAAGTATTCAGATCCTTTACTCAAGTAAAAGAAATACTGCCATGTAAAAATATTCTAGTCCTGCATTCAGAATTTTACACAAGTAGGAAAATAAGTAAAATGTGATCACAGTATCAAAAGTAAAAGTAGTCGTTATGCAGCACAATGGCCCCAATCAGTGCGATGTTAATTAACTTTGTTTTTTTTTTTTTTAACCTGGACTCTATTGTCCCTGTTTTTGCTGCAGCTGGCAAAAAGTTCAAGTTCACGTCTCTGCAATTTCTCATTTCGATACAAAACCTTGAAAAATATCAATATTCAATACCTTTTTTTGATACCATGTGGTAAAATTGACCCAACACTGAGGGCAGAAAATTTACGATTTCTATTAAAAGAAAAGTATTACAAGGATATAACATGACAACAGATTCAACCAGAGAAAATGAGATGACAAGAAGCGCTGAGTGTAGGTGAGGGCAGGTGGGACTGCGTGTGCGCTGCAGCTGTGTGTCAACTCACTGTTGGAGAAGAGAGAGCAGCTCGTACCAGAGTACTGATACTGAGAAAATTTAGTATTAAAAGCATTTCAAATATTCAGTATTGATATATATTTTTGACATTGTTAAGAATGCTGCAGCCCAGTTTGAAATCTGGAAATATGTGACCCACCCGGATCTTTAATCAACACACAAGACTTAAGATTCTTTGTTTCTCTTTATATTTCTTATTTTTTAAACAGAACAGTTCTTTGTGAATGTGGGCAAACAGAAGTGCAAACTGATCAACCATCCACATACACGTAACAATTTGTAAACATGGATATCTCTCATTTTAACTCTAATTTAATCAACCATGATTAAGATATGTTCTGGTATTAATGTGAAGTTTCACCAAATATTGTGTAACATCTGTTTAAAATGGCTCAGACAAATGGAGAAGAACATGTAATTTGAATCCCGTGGGTTTGTTTTATTAGTTCAGATTACATTTTTTTTATTTAAATGGATCTATTTAGTTGGGAATATTTCAAACTTAGTTACAAAATAGAAAACAAAACAGAAAAAATTCTCTCGCAGTCCACCCGCAGTACTTCACAGGACTCGAGCAAAAACGCTGAAGTCATACGTAGATCAGAGAGGTACATGACTGATTCTGTCAGTGGAGTCACTTTGAACAGAGCGATCTTATGGCTGTTATCTTCCTTTTTTTTTAAAAAAGAAAGAAAAAAATCCTTGTAATTATCTTCTATAATGTCAGACATCTATAATAGCAATCTGAGCCTGTAGGGGGCAAAAAAAAAGCACTTTTATCAGACGTACTTTGAGAGGGCAGTTGTCTGGATGGAGCATTTAACAGTATTTTAATGTAGCTGATCAAGAGAAAACTCCTTTTAATCTTAGTATGTATAAATATGGGGAGTTTATTCTTTACAAACTGGTCATGGGTTTTGTTTTTTTTAATCTTAATTTGAAATTTAACTAGTAAATAAAGCTGTTACATAAAAAAAGCTGAGTGAAAAGGGCTCTTATTTCATTTTGAGATGTAGTGGAGTGGAGGCATAAAGTAGCATAAAATTGAAGCACACATGCCTAATTAAATTAGTAAATGAAACCCTGGAAACCATGACAGATGATGACTGCAGCTCTGTGAGTTGTACTTAAACTCCTCCGTGTTGGCCGAGCTCTGCGCTCCCTCCTCCGTTCCTGGACTTATTTTTACACAGAGTGGGAGTGTTTCCACAGCTGGGTGGTCTGCAGGTCAGAGCTCTGTCTGTCTCCTCTACCTGCAGGTCTGAACCCACCAGACGTGGGCCTGATCAACACTCCACCACACAGTGACAGGTCAGCTCTGTCAGTGTGCCTCCACATGGTTCAAAAAACATGTTTCCTGCCAGTTACAGTCTGATTCATTCAGCTTCAAATATCAGAGTCGATTATTTTGTGCTGCTATTCAAATTGTTCAGTTTTATTTTTTTTATCCTGATGAAATAAGGCAGGTTAAATGATTACATATTTAACTTCTGGACACATCTTTATGTCTTTTATTAGCAGTGCTCTGTGGTTCTGTGGATGGTAGTGTTGGCCTGTCAGTTGTTCTGTCCATCACTTTAGTTCAGACTGAAATATTCCAACTATCTGATGGATTGCTGTTAAATTGGCTGCAGACTTTCATGATGAATTCTACCGACTTCGATGATCTCCTGACTTTTTGCTCATGAGGTTCACATCTGTGGTTTTGAGTTAAATGCCTCAAAAACTGTAGGATGGATTGCCATGAAATTTGGTTCAGACATTCAATGTTCCTGGGATAACTTTTCTCTAGCACCACCAGCAGGTCACATTTTCAGTCTGTCTTTTACTTCGGTTTATGATCAGAAACCACTGACAGTATAATTAGTAGTGGGCGGAGCATTCGGACCATCACCCATAGGTGTCTGAAGAGCCGTTTTGATGCGAACCCGCTCTTAATTATGCACATATTTAAACCTGCAATATAATAATATAATATAATATCATTTAAACCTGCATAGAGTTGTCATGAAAGGGGAATTTAGAGACCAAACTGTTTTTTTTTGTATCATGTTTATTTGTGCTGTAAAGTTGGACATTTTAACATGAGGGTCTATGATGACTCACTTGCTTGTAGAGCCTCAAGTGGCCATTCAAGGAACTGCAGTTTTTGGCACTTGAGCTTCATTTTTTAGGCCCAGAGAGTCGGCCTCTGTCGACTTTCTGTTTAGGACTAATTAGCAAATGTTAGCATGCTAGCACACTCAACTAAGATGGAGCACTGTAAGAATTGTACCTGCTAAACATAAGCATGTTAGCACTGTTAGCAATGTCCTTAAGTTACTTGTGTTTGAAAAGAAAATGATAAACATGAACAGCTTCTTTTCATTTTCTCTTCCACATGTAGCGTAGCATAGGTGACAACTCAGCAACTCCGAGGGGACAAACTACCTCAAATACAGAAGGCCATAATAGTAGTAGTAGAAGCTAACTAAATATATTTTAGTTTATCTCAGTCACAATATGTGTGCAGATTGTATAAAATTGCTGTTCAAGTCATGTCTTGTATTGTCACAACATGGTATCAAGGATCCTCTGGTCACTCTGGTCTAAATGCTGGTTCAGAGGGATTTTCAGTCAGATTCTGAAGGAAATCCTGAAAAAGGTAAATTTTTGTCCCGATCCTTGAATCAAAATGGTCAGATTTTACATTTAAAATCCTCCACCCACTCAGATTTAACTGTTTTTCAGTCAGTTTTGCTTATTGTTACTTGAGATGGATGTTTTGAGTTTCACTTTGCAGGAGGATGTACGTGCAGTTTGACACTGGAAGACTGTTTTTGCATCATCTACTGAAGGGGAAAAGTTTCTCTGTGTTCATGTTAAATCAGAGTTTAAGACGTTTTCACAATAACATATTGAACCAGCCTCCAGGTCACATACACTGATAATGAACTAGAGTGAAGTAAAAGACATCTTTGGTCTTAAAATATTGGCATATTCATAGACTGAGTTTTTTAATGAGAGAAAACAATTAGATGTCAGAGTACTTTACGTGCCTTAAAGTACTTCTGGAGGAGATCCTGCTGGTCTGGTGGTTACAAGCCTTTTTGTGGTTACAAGCCTTTTTGATCCAAACACTGAAGATGTGTGACAGCTGAACGTGTGACCGGCCTGTTGATGTCTGAAACCAACTGGAGTGATGAGGATTGTGTTACATTTGTGATGAAAGAGCCACAAAATATCTTCCGTCTTCAAGTCAGATTGCTTCAGAGCCACCCTCTGGTTTTGTATAAGTGGTTTCCATCTAAGAAAGACTGGAGTCGTGATCTAGGTTTCAGGTTGTTGT
Source organism: Lutjanus campechanus (assembly GCA_027495735.1). Taxonomy (NCBI): domain Eukaryota; kingdom Metazoa; phylum Chordata; class Actinopteri; order Lutjaniformes; family Lutjanidae; genus Lutjanus; species Lutjanus campechanus. Next base: position 5,546 of record JAJHUR010099317.1, on the reverse strand, counting down.
TTTTTTTTTTGTTTTTTTTAACGTGCTGGTTTGAGGATGGGAACATATGATGAGGCTGGTCTGGATCACATGCCAGTGGCGGTGTCCAGTAAACAATGTAGTAAATCACATCACAGAGGTCTCATCTCTTTCCATGTTTCTCTTTCTCAAATTCAGATTCCTTCCCTCTGTACAGTATCATTATATTTCTCAATTAATCAGCTGCTTAACTGACATTTAATCATTAAGGAGCTTTGAATACATAATTGAGTACATACAGTATGTAATTAAATCAATAGACCAGATGGTCACATTACTCTAAATACAGAAACCCCACATTCTGAGAAATGTTTTTACATTTTAAGTATGAAGCTTTTTTCTAATAATCACATTTAAACACAAACTGGTGCTCAGACTCACACAGAGGTCAGGCAGCACATGTGTGACAAACAGCTGACACTTGGCACTGTGTGTGTGTGTGTGTGTGCGCGCGTCTTCTCTGGCTGCCATTAAATCAGCTTTGTGGTGTTGTGCTGCCCCCTGCTGGTAAGACCTGTGTATCACAGCCTGAGTGTGTGTAGTCTGCTCCTCTGCTGAGTGTCTCTGATGATACAGTAACACTATTATCCCTGTAAGAGTTCACTATTAACAGGGTCTAATGGCTTTAATTGAATTACGATTATTTTGTTTTCGACGGTATCTTAATTCTTTGCCTGTTTAATTTGCTTGAAATAAAACTCCAGGTATATTTTGTTTGCAGAGGCCAGAGACACTTTACACCTCAAACAGAAACAGATGATGTGATTGAACAATTCAGTTCCTACCTGAACCTTCACCAGTTCCTTGTGTGTGTGTGTGTTTCTGTAGGGAAGGATGAGGCTCGAGGACAGCTGGACAGCGCACTACAGGACGTCAACGTCCGTTACGCCGTCCTCGAGGAGACGGAGAAGCGGGCCGTGTGCAGAGCGCTGATAGAGGAAAGAGCACGTTACTGCAGCTTCGTCAGCATGCTGAAACCTGTACTGGTCAGTGTGATGAATCAGATCCACCAACACAGAACTGAGGCAACTTTAAAGGCTATTTAAATTAACAATAACCACACTGATCACACTAATCATTACTCTGTGTGTGTGTTCAGGACCATGAAATCAACATGCTGGGTGAGGTGACCCACCTGCAGACCATTCTGGAAGATCTGACCAACCTGACAGCTGAGCCAAATAAACTTCCTCCAGCCAGCGAGCAGGTACCCTCCTCTTCCTCACGGATGCTTTTGATGACCTCTGACTTTTCCTCTAGTTACAGTTTTACACCCACCTCTGTTAAAAACAAAATGGTTAAGTTTGATAATACTCTATATGTTCTTACTCTGTACAAATGTTTTTAAAAGACCAAAAATAATAATTAATTGATCTGCTAATAAGTACTGTCTCTGTCTTATTATTATTGAAGATTCCCCCCCCCTCCTTCAGACAGAGAAGGCAGCAGATAGGGAAATGGAAAGAGAAGAGAGAAGCAAAAAGAAAAATACTGCCCATAACCTGAGTTTTTTCATGTCTGACATATTCTACAGATATAAACAATGACACTGTAGTGAAAGGTGTCATCTTCCTGATTTGATTTTCACTGTTTTTGCTGAGAACCACACATCATGTGCAAAAAATAGATGAGCCACCTAATCCCAAGTTGAAGTGTGGCAGGAGCCGCGCTGCTCACGCAGTATGTGTTGCTGCCCCAACCTATTAGTTTGGGTGCCGAAATAGAACAAGCAGGTAACGCCATGCACACATGCTGCTCAAGCATGAAGTGTGAACCGGATGTAACAAACACGGAATAGTACCATTGTTATCCTAAGAGCAGAGCACCCAGAAACACACAGCGAGTTCAGTGTTTGTGCTATCTCTGTTTCTCAGGTGATTTTGGACCTGAAAGGTTCTGATTTCAACTACACCTATCAGACACCTCCAGCTTCTCCCAGTAACACTCTGTCCAGGAAGAGCAGCATCAGCAGGTAACACACACGTTTTTTACTTTTATTTGTATAGGACCGTTCATGCTAGTTAGTGCCACTGAAAGTAATTCATAGGGGATGAAACTTTACTGCACTTTAATGTGCAGTGGGAACAACTTTGACAGGTTTTTATTTATTATTTGATTTTGATAATTCAGTTGCATTTGTTAAGCGCAGAGTTTTCAAAGTTTGAGGCTCTGGGCCTCCCCTCAGAGAAAACCTGGTAAAAGGTTCTGCCTTGCCCGCTGAGTTTATTTGCTTAAATATATTCGATTCCTGGATCCCTATAAGATTGTGATTATGTTCTCTGATGCCAAAGACACAAAAAAAAATCTGAGCCAAGGTAGCCTACACATAACACATGAAAAAAAGGCCAACCTCCTACTTAAAAACCCCTCTGGTTTAGCAGATCAGCTGTCTGTGTGTTTATCCTTGAACTTAAGGTTTGTGTGTTTTTGTAGCTACCAGTCCGGATCAGTGAGACATGTTCCCTCCTTGGACTCCATCAGCTGTGCTGTGGATGGAGTACACATCCAGGTAAAAAAAAACACACACACACACCACAGATATGGTGACTGTTTTCAGATTAACCTGATAGTTTTTATATACAGTATATTAACTTTTTGCTAGAAAAAAAAATCTGTTTTTTTTTTTGTTCTCAAAAGAAGCTAAACTGCTTCAATAGCCTTTAACCTTTATTTGTTTCATTATATTAAATTACATGTTCATTGGTTGTTTCAACAATCAGCATACATTTGGTAAACAGTATTTGGCCAAAACTATGTGGACACTACATACATACGTGTACCTTTCGGTGGAGCTGATTTGGTTTGTCTCACTGTGTATGAAATCTTAAACCTACTGCGTACAACAACATTTTTGACTATAGTACTTTGAACTTCAGTTTGGTTGAGGTCCTTCCCTGTTTAAACATGAAACCCCTGTGCACCAAGCCAGGACCTTTAAAAAAAGGCTCTCCCAGGTTAATGAAGTGACCACATACTTTTGGCCACTGGCAGTATACAATGAATTATCTAATTTCAGCCAAACTAAGCTTTT
>JAJHUR010099315.1:598-31957 GCA_027495735.1 Lutjanus campechanus | reverse complement strand
TACGAGGTATAGAATATGTGGTAACTTGTAATATGGTGGCCACATATTCAACGTGCACACATGAAACTTCTATTGTAACTGTTTGTTGCCTCTCTGAGCCTTTAGTTCAACTATAGAACATATACTTGGGACTCTAACTGAAATATGTTGTGAATTTTAAAGAGATCTCAGTGTCACTGCTGGTGTTAAAGTACTGAAACTGAGAAAACTGTACATCTTCAATTACGATCACAGTTTATCTGCTGAGAGACAAATTTAATGGAGTAGAACAGAACAGAACACAACAAAACAGAACAGAATAGAATAGAAAAGAATAGAATAGAGACATTACCAGACTCTGTGTGTCTCTGCTTTGCAGGAGGTCAAATAACTGGCTCTGATTGGACGGCTGTGTTGGTGCAGGAGCTGCCGGACTCATCAGACGGTCTTTCCACACCTGTAAAACACAAACACAACAAACATTACAAACAACAGTATAAAATGTGTTAAGAGATGCAGGAGGAGTAAATGACACGTGTCTGTCTGTCCGTCTTTGAGTCTCACCGTGTCTCCAGAGGGGACGATGGTGTGGTTGTCGTGCGGTTCCAGAGGCCTCGGCTGAGTTTCACTGTGGGAACAGAGCGACGGCGGCTGCCTCCTGTCTGACCTGCACATCTGCTTCTCAACTTTTCCCGCTCCTCCTCTGCCATCAGAGCTCAGCTTGCGGACGGGATTGGTGAGCCATTTCTTGAGGGCGCTGACAGGGTGCCGTGATCCTCCAGACGAGGAGTGTGAGCAGGGGCTGGAGCTGCCTGAGGCCTGATGGGGCACAGAGCCCATCGACGGGGGGATACTGCCGTCACTGCCCGCCACGGAGTACGAATCTGCTGCTGAGAGAGACAGAAAGAAGGAAAAGGATTGGGTTAAAGTACAAGAGCTAATTGTTGGGTACATCCTCCCAGGTCAGATGCTGCAGACAGATTTCTGCACAAAAATGTTGTTCAATTTCCTGTGTTAAGCCCAAACTGTAACTTTAGGAGCTGCAGCTACTGTACCTACCTACCGGTCCTAAATCATTAAAAACACAAAAACAGATCTGTTCTCACGAGGAGGGACTCCCTGTAAGAACTAATTTAAATGAAAAGTATATACCGCAATTTGACTGCATACATTTGTTATACACTGTCTAAAAAACAAAATTTACTTAAAGTGGCAAACAAGGAATTTCATATTTCATTGATCTCAGAGGTCTCTGTGGTCAAAAGCGGTAGAGTTTTCATCATGACCTCAAAATGTAAGGTCAAAAATAAAATTATCTAAAGAAATATCTTCTCCTGCTTGTTTTTAACTGGCTCAAGTACTACTCACTGTAACTTTGACTGGAAAAATGTAAAGAAAGACTCTTCTGGTCTGCATACAGTATGATCTATTCTTAAGGAGAATGCGACCCAAACAAACAGCCACTCTTCTCATTGATGGTCTTCTTTGTTTATGTAGGTATCATGTGATTTTGGACCATGAACCTCATGTTGTATAGATCAGCTGAAAGCACAAGCACAGCAGAACTCTGGACAGACAACAATAAGACAAATACTGAAATCAAAAAGCCCAAATTGAAATCCTGTTATTTGAAGGAACAGTAAAATATTTAAAGACGCCACACTGGCTTCTAATAAGGTAATTGTCCAAATGGGTTTTGGTTGTTGGTGAGAACTTCATGAAATAAAAGGCCAAACTGGCCCTCTTGTTGTTGGACAAGTAAATAATAGTAGCTGGCCTCCTATGGTCTGTGTTGTTGTATTTGCTTTTTTTTTTTTTGGCCATTTTTGCCTTTATTGACAGGACAGCTGGAGGGTAGACAGGAAACGGGGCAGAGAGAGAGGGGATGACAGGCAGCAAAGGGCCATAGGCGGGAGTCGAACCAGTGGCCGCTGCAGAGGACTAACAGCCTCCATACATGGGTCGGACGCTCTACCAACTGAGCTAAACGGCCACCTATTTGCTTGATGTTTGAATGTGTTAGCAACGCTGCCGACTCACCAGTTTTTGATCACATGTAATGTAATACAGCTGTCCATGTGTATAAGAGAATTGCACTCTGAAAAAGAGGGCATCACAATGTAAAAAATACCAGATCAAAATGTTTGCTTTGACAACAGTAATTGCACAAACTCATTTGACTAACTTAAATTCATCTTAATATTTGGCTATGGTACGTATGTGGTATGTGGACACAGTTGGCTGGGTTCTGGTGCTTTCTTGTGAAAAACAAAATATTTTATCTTAATTTGGTCCATTTAGTAAAGAATCTAAATGCTTCCTCCATCACTAAATAACAGTCTGTAAGATTAAATGGCATCTAATGGTGAGCCGGTCGATTACAAACACCTTGTTGCACTCTCTGATTCTAAGCATGTAGGAGAACCCATGGTGGCTGCGAAACTTGCACAAAAGGTGAAAGGCTCTATCTAGAGCCAGTGTTTAGTTTATATGTTCTGGGCTACAGAGGAAACATGGCGGTGTAACAAGAGGACCCACACCCTCTGTAGATATAAACGCCTCATCCTAAGGTAACAAAAACACAAGAATTCTTATTTTCAGGCAACAATACACTAATGAAAAATACTTGTGAAAATTATATTCCATTTTTGCCATATTCTGTCAATAAATCCACATAAATTTTAGGCACTGGACCTTTAAGCAAAAGAAGCATTATCAAAATATCATAAGTGTGCAGCAGAATGGCTCTGTCCAGTTATTTGTATATCATTGTATTAATTTTTGATGCATTACTTTGCAACTATAATTTAAATGTAGTAGCTCTTCAGGCTGGAGCTTTTTTTTAAACTTAGTAATAATAATATGTTAGAAATTAATAAAACTTAGTGCTGTATGGTTTTGCTGTAAATTGGCATATTTTATATGCTTATTAATGGAATTTAAAAGTCAAATGCAAATAGTCAAGTGTAACTACCTCATAATTGTACTTAAGTAAACATACTTGAGTAAATTTTCTTTCTCATCATGCATATACTGTAGGTACCTGATTAAAATCTGCACTGGAACATAATGACATATGGTTAAGACACATTACACTGTTAAAAACTTTATACGTACTGTGGTAACACAAACCCTCATTTATCTCAGCTCCAGCTGGGAGTCTTGTTTTACTTAAGCACTGACTTTTAAAATGTAATTTAGTCACTGAATGAACCATTTAAAGGATACAAACTGGAGTGATTTTTTTGCCCGTCCTCAGCGGATTATGTGACCTAAAGTCAGTCATAACTGAACCCATCATGTCTGCACTGATCTGCCCTCATTCAATCTGCAACCCTCTGCAGGCTGGACCAACACTGAGCTGACACCCTTTTAAGCCACAGATGGATTCTGTTTCTAGCTTTAAGTCTCTTGACTATGGAAACTGGTACCTAATCCTCAACCACACTGTTTTAATCAAGCACCCTAACATTAACATTTCACTCTGTTCTGCTGATCGAAGCGAAGTGGAATCTTTCAGGAGCCCCATTTTGTCGTTTTGGACTCTTCCCAGAAGCCACTATTCCCTGTCAGCACATTTATGTAAGCTGTAATCATAATAACAAGCTTTCAAGAAGGCAGTGGAAATCTGGGTCAGCCATTTGCCAAATCTGCCTGATACTGCCATTAAACAAGACACCATATTGACAGTAAAACACTAAATAATGTGTTTTTCTTTCTGCTCCATTTCAGTTCTCCTTTTGCTTCATGGGAACCTACAAAATCTACAAATCTACAAAAAAAATACACAAATATTAAGTACTCTATTAACGTCATTGGGGATGATGTTATTCAAAGACATGTACTGTGTATTTATCATGTTAATATGGTGATAACTTGAGCTGAGTGTCAGACAAAAGTTACAAACGCATCCAGACATGTGAAGTAGGCTGGATTCAAATAAGACTGTAATTAAACTAATTCATCGCCCGCCTCTTCACTCATGCAGCGAACAACACAAACTCATTTCTATAATGGGATGATTAAGAGGGAAGGGAGGAGAGTCGGAGTGTGTGTGTGTGTGTGTGTTTATGTGTGTAAGTGAGAGAGAGAAAGGGTGTTTGTGTGTGGTTCTTGGCGGAGGTTTGAATCAGTGGACTGTAGGGACGGTTTGCTTCTCTTCAAAATAAATCAAATATAATCAACCAGTTGAAGAAGCTAGGAGAAAGAAAAATGAATCAGGCCTAAATATCCTGTTCTCCAGATGAAAGAAAACATGTTTGTTTCATACAGACCTCATTATGATTGTCATTGTTTTTTTTCCCATGAACATGAAAATTGTAATGCAAAACCGATCATTTCTATTAATCGTATTGCATATTGCTATCCCAATCTCCGTCAAAATAATCCAATATCGTGCAGCCCTATTTTACAGTCTATGATCCTGATGACTGTCTCCTTTCGACAAAAAAGAACAGCGGCCTTACTCTAAGCTCTTTCCAGATGTTAGCGTTCCTTACCCTAATTATAAGGGTGAACTCAGCCCCCCTACAACCCGATGAAGGCAACAGAACCACATCATCTGCAAAATGGAGAGAATCGATTGTGAAGTCCCCAAACTGGACACTCTCCTCCCCCTGACTGTGCCTTGAGATCCTTTTTATTAAGAAAAGGTCTCCCAGTCTGCAGGCACTATCCCTCAACATCCACGTGACACTGGCAACAACATTCCTAAAATTAACCACAAAATGTCACAGCAGCTTTATCTAAACTTACCATCTGACTATGTCATCAACTACATTACTCAAATAAGAACCAAACAGAGCAAATTCAAAAGTCAGTCAATGCAAGCATCTACAGATGCCCACATACACACATGTACTGTTAACATATCACCCTGAGCAGAGAGAGCCATCTGGTCTCCTTGTTTTTCATCTACCAAGGTCAGGTCATACAGGGCCAGTAAAAACCACCTAACCATCTGTTGAGATGATAAAAAAGTGCACCTTCCTGCAGGTTTTTCTACAAATACATTAACTTTTTCTATGAACTGATGCTTAATGGTGCGTAATGGTCATTGTGACGTCCAAACCACCGCTGAGCTGAGCGACTCAGCTTGTCATGTTTGTTTGAGACACTTATGTAATGTGTCATTTTCCCACAGAGCAACAGCTGGGCCACCATCCGGTCTGCAGGGAGTGTCAACAGTGCCTGCAAGCATGCACGCTGTGAATGTATCCTCACAAGCAGGACTCACCGACATCCAAATTAAATGAAACATTTTCTTCATGTGACCATGAAAACACCAAAAACAGAATGTTAACACTGAACTTCAATTTTAAGGAAATTCATTTTCTGTGACCATTTTCACGTATCACTGGGACAGATTTGTGTAACATGTCAGTCATGGAGGTGGTTTTATGTGCAACACAATTACTGCATACAGACTGATGGATGGATTAAGGGTTGGGTAGAGATTCTCTCTGCAAACCCATTAGCTCAGACAACACACCTGCCCAGACAGAGAGAGATGGCAGTAAACTGGACCAAAACATTAGTGAAGGGTGAGTCTCTGCGACAGTAATCCTGTCTGCAGAGGCTCTAGCAACTCAAACACCGTCAGCAAACTGTACTATGCTGTGACTAAACAGACTAACAGTTTGGATTGTAGATTGTGTGAGTGGTTGTTGGAGTATTTTTAAATCACTACAGTTGAAATCACATCCACTGATGATTATAAAGCTACACAGCATAGTCAAATATACACAACTGTAGAGCTAATCACACAGCTAATCACAGCTAATCACATGACTTTAAAGAAATACACTTCCTCATAAGTAATTCCCCTATGCAATTAATTTACTGACTAATATAAAGGCTGTGAATGATGACGGCGTGCAGGAGTTCACTTTGTCACAGCTGCACTTGACATGCAGGTCAAGTGCAGTAAGTAATAAATCTATTTATTTATTTATTTATTTATTTATTTATTTATTTATCACAATTAAAAGCTAATGTACACCCTCAGTTTCTTTACTTGCAATATTTAATATTTAATTGCATTGTATGGAAAACAATTTGCCATGAACTTTAATTATAAATATAATGCATAATGTTTAGTTGATTCATATTTAATTCTTCTTATTATGTTGTATTTCATTGAAGTCCTACAAGACATACAATAAGACAGGCCATGGAGAATTCTTACAAGTTTTTCCTATTTCTTTTCCATATGTGTTGTCTGCTTGAATAAACTTAGTCTGTCATATGATGTGATGAGATATGGGTGTGGACATGTTAGTATCACCTCTGAAACATAGTGTGTAGATGCAATGGGAGAAATGCTACTTTTGAATGAAAACCTAAACATTTAGTTATGGTTTCACAGTATTGTTAACACCAAGGTGGCATATTTACAGTTACACTATAAAATCTGTAGACAAAAGTAAACCTCTTTCAATTATCAACTCGTATTACATGAGGGGAAGAGTTGCCTGTTTGTATTTATACTTATGTTGCTGTGATTTGATAGAGAGAGTGCTGCTTTCATGACCTCCTTTACATCATGGAAGTCTCTCTGTCTCTCTTAAAGCAGATGCTTGGAGATAGTTAACTACATCTTCCCTCACTAAACCCCATACATGGTCATGGTCAGTAACAGCAGGAATTATTGAGATGCTGTTGGAGCGCCGCTTCAAACAGCATGATGACACTTCACCGAGTATAAGCGTGACTAAAGCTTTACACATGTTACGTGCCAGGCCTTTATTTGCCTGTATATGGGAACTGATTACTGCGGTGCTTCATATTCTCTACATGCTGATGGATGAAATCATCATTACTGCAATCAAACACAGTCATTAAAAAAAAAAGCTAAAAATGGCCTGCTTCACTTCCTGTTGGAAAACTGCCAAGACAAATACTCCACACCGCTATCATCACCAAAACTACAAATCAGCCACTTTCATGTTGTCAGCATCCACTCACTCCTCTTCTAGGTTCATGCACAGTTTGTTAATCTGAAAGCGGGACAGATTGATAGAATTAAAAACGCACACACCCACGTACGTCTTTGCTTCACATTAAACTAATGAGTGGTTTCAAACATGAGACTGTAGGAATTTTAGGGGCTGCATCCAGAGTGTTTTTTTCCTGAAGCCAGCGTAATTTTTTAAAGTGTTTCCAGTGGAAACACTCCATATTTGTTAGAAATGCCCACAGTGTGACAAGGCGCTGAGTGTCTATTCAACACTGAGTTTTTGCTGTTTTTTTGTTCTGGCCGCCATGAGTTGAAAAATGTTCTCAACTTTCTCACAGAACCATCTAGGAAGTCATCTTTAGAAACTGTTTGGAAAAGGGCAGGCACTTTCAAAAACACACTTGACAGAACTATCTGTTTATCACGTCTAACGTGGGCTAACTTCAACCAATCACATCAAACTCTTGCCAAAGACAGTCGGGAGAAGAGCAAAAACATCTTTTCCATGGAGCAAACCCTTCAGTGCTGTTCTTTGCTCTTCTTTCGATGAATAAATACTCTCCAGTTCTCACATAACTGATGCTATCACAGCATCTACGCTAACCTCCTCAGGAGCCTCCATTGTTGGTCCGAGATGAGTCACTTCCATGAATGCTACTTGCTGTTGTCCCACCTAAAACCACACCCGTAGCTGCCATTAGTCCCTCCTAGGATGCTGACTGGCTGCCCCTCTTCTGGTGTGGACACAAACGGATAACTTGAAGCCTGGCGAGATGGATTCTCTCATGATCTCGCAAATCCAGCTTCCTAACAAGGTAATCACTTTAACACACATTATTCTGCTGGCTAGGGAACTTAAAGACAGACATAAAAAATAGATGTAGATTAGCGTAACGTTTGCTTGCTTGTATCACAACAGTACATAATATTTCTTCCCTTACAATGTTACATTATAATGTTACATTACAGTTGCTGCCACTTGGAAAAACCTCAGGAAAAGGGTTGGCCATGTGTAAAATTGCAGAATGGAGCTGAAGGTTAAACCAGGATCATCTGATCAGCTGATCTCCCTGTGCACACGGTCTATTTATCCCACTCCATACATTCAACTGCTGCGGCTGCTGTTAACAGCTGTTATTAGTCAGTCGTTGGCCTGCGCTGCCATGTTATGAAAAAGCTGCTTGAACCACCCAAGCCTTACATGTTATTTACTTTAAAATATTGATGCTTTGCATTTACTTTGATGCTGCTAATTGCTACTGGTAAGCTACCTGATATCTACAGGCCAGTTGCCACTGCTGCACCGCAAAATGGTTCATAAGTACGATGGAAACTTCTTGCAGTAAACACGTCTGTCCAGATCAATTAGAACACTATAAGCAGATGATTCTTTATTTCTCATGCAGATTAGCACCTAATTGACATCTGTGTGTATGTGTCTGTGGTTTGTTCAGTCTTTTTGCTCTTTGCTCTCTGTGACCTGAGCCATTATTAGGTCAGTTGTGTTTGCTGGTAAACTATGACAGGAATGATTATGATTAATGTCCCCTCACATCACATGTGATTACATCCTGCATGCTGACAGCTGACCCAGATACAGTTTTCATAGTGTAGCAGGACATCTACTCCACACGCCACCACTTCCTTTTTCCCACGACGAGCAGGCTGCTGATGTGAGCTCTCACTCGTACTTTGTGGTCACCCTTCATAGTTTGGTCACTCTCTGTCTACTCCATCGTATAATCCCCACACTGAAGTCCGGTTGAAGTCAGGGTTTAGGTTTGCGTTTAGTGAATATGAACATGAGTAAGCATAATGAAGAGTACTGAACTAAACATTTACAGGTCTTAGCTCTGGTATCAGGTAGTAGTCTGCTACTGGTTCCCAAATACAAATATTTGGGAATCAAACATGAAGTTACATTACTCTGCATGACAGAGCTTGACCAAACTTACAGAAGATAAAACACAAACTTACACCACCTGTACATCAAAGTTTTAAAATGTTTATGCTCTCCACTGCCTTTGACTGAACATTAACATGCACTGATTACTTTTTTGGCCACTTGGTGTTAGCACATCACTGACATATTATGACCTTAGAAAGTTGATAAAGTGAACAGTTGCATTCAGTAGGATTCATTTGACCCTGTGTGTCTGGCCAAACACACACAGTAACATACAAACAAACAAATCATGATGCCAGGGAGGTAATGTGCAATAGAATCTATAAATAACACAAATTAATAAACATGTTAAACCACAACAAAAAGATCATATGTTGACAATGTCCACAGTGAAATATTGCAATATTGTTAATGGGCCTAAAAGGGTCTTTGTCTCAGCACCATATGCCCGCAACTTAGTTGTGTTTAAGAAGAAAATAATAAACACGGCATGGAGATGTAGTGCAATGAACAGCAGCAACAGCTTCTTTCTATTTTCTCTCCCACATGTCAAAAACAGAACTTAGGCAACAACTCTACAGAAACTCTGAGGGGACACACTACCTCAAATAGGCTACAGAGGGCTTTTCAATCACAATGTTATGACGGTAGAGGGCTCAGTGGTCGATGACTATCAGCCATTGCAATGGACACTGGCATCATCCATCAGCCCAACCTTACCATGGAGCATTCAGTAGATGGATTGTAGAGGGAATGAATGATCTCGAATAGCGCTGAGTTTTACAGGCGGTTAAAACATAATGACACCCTGATGGCAACAGAGAAAATTCACAAGCAAGAACATGTGCAGAAGGAGCCAAAATACTTGCTGCTTTTCAGAGGGTTGGTTGCAAAAAGAATTCAGATCTCTTTGTTTAATGCAGGTGAGACTGTCAATAAAAGATCCACTGTCCACTCTCTGTTTCCTCTGAAAACAGCTCCCTGCTGCAGCTGGAAATTATGTTGATCCAAAACAGTAAATTTGCCATCTGTCCAAGCCGAAACAATGAGCTGAAAGATTCTAAAAAGCTCAGTAGTCTTCGAACAAACATTTCACGTACAAGGAGCCATTTGATCTATTCTTGATATGAAAATATTACAGCAGCTTTGATCACTCATCATCATACACCTTGCTCCTACATCTTGGCCTATCTTGCATTTATTGTTTGTTGCATTAATTGTTTCTACCCTTTCAATTTACATTTTTATGTTTAAACATACTGTGTATTTCCTGTTTGATGTTTTTATTTCATTATGTAAAGCACTTTGGATGGCCTTTGCTCTACAAATCAGCTGTGTGAGGGACCCTTTCCTGTAGGGACACAGGACCAATTAGACAATTGTCTAATTGTTTTAATGCAAATCAGCTTCAAGTGAAGATCAGGCAGTCCTGTGCTTCAGCGAACTGGTCGAGGCAAAAAACAACAACAAAAAAACACATCATCACCAAGTGTTAAATTCAAATATGGCTAAGGTTAGGCTAGGCTACTGTATATATAGGTGTTCTGTGGTACTAAGCACTTTTGTGCTTCTTAGTCATCATGTTTACTTCTTCACATACTGGCAATGACCTCACACACACATTGGTGGGCTAATGGACGATTAGTCATGGCAGATTCTGAGCCAGAGTGATGTATATCTAATGAGACAGCAGGACTGTTGGCAGGACTTTTAAGTAGATTTCCAAGTAAGTTTCCCCAAACACACTTTATCTGGAGGTGTTTCTCTGCCTTTATAAATAGCTGTTGGACATTGTGCCAAATGAAATGAAACACTCATTGAGAGAGGTTGCAGAACAAAGGAAGTCTTCAGGGGAGGTAGAGGGAAATCATAAAGCTATGAAAACAGAGGAGAAAGACCCAAACCACATAAGAACACACGAAAATGAAAGAAAAGGCTCTCCAACTAAAGTCTTTCCTGCAACCACAGAATAAAAAATGAACAAAAAAAGAGAGAAACAGAAACAGAGCCTGTGCTATCTTGACTGTGACTGCTAGGGTTTCTATAAACACAGAGAAAACTCATCCACAGACTCACAAACAGACTAAAGGGGTATTTTTAGAGTCTGAGAGGGGAAGAAAACACCTTCTATAACATCGATGCTGACATCACATCACACAGGCGACGTGCATCCGAAAGAAAAGTGCCAGAGATGTTAAGTTGTGCAAACAAAGGTGAGACAGATGGTAGCATCTCACCACCAGGTTGTTTATCGTCTTTTACATTTCACACATCTATTTGCAGAGTCTGCCAGAGCAGTGCAGCTCAGAGAAGAGCTGTTCTGTAATCACTCCCCGTGCAACTGGAACAACAGAGGATTTAAGGGTCGGGGCAGTAATGGGACGTATTTGTGTGTCTATGTATGTGCATGTTTGAATGTGTGTGTGCGTACAGCTGCCTTTGCTCTGAAGCAGGGCCACAGTATTAGAAGAAAACCACTTACTGTTTTTATATGCAGCCACACACGTGTCTATACAGAACAGCAGTCAAAAATACATCTGATATGACAACGGTAACTCACCATTTGCAGGAACAGAAAGATAAAGAGAAAAGTCTTTAGTAATGCAGTGTTTCACCTTTAACTGTACCATCCTGGTGGACCAACAGGCCAATGGAAACCCCTACCAGGCCAGAAGAATATCGTTTTAATGCCCAAAAAACGCCAAGCAGCCATTAATACAGAAATGAATGAGCCACACTCGATCTGCATTTCATGCACACTGTGCTTATAATGTGCTAATGTTTTGCAAAGGTCATAGGTTACTGCTTATTTTTATTCAATAAATGCAGCTTATTAAATCATCTTCTCCTTGTAATCAGTTTGAAGTCTTGAATATACTGAGCGAACCAAAATTTGAAAGCAAATATTAATCAGAGGCCACCTGCTGTGCCATCTGACCAAAGCCGACCACATCAATATGCCATCCCTTGTGCCTTATCTGTTTAGGGGCTTTTTGGTGCATACCACCAGACCAGAAATATATTTTAGGAAATTACATGTAAGATCATGTAGATTATTATATATAGATTATTTCATCTGAGCCTAAGTTTGTGCTACATAATAAAGGGAATACTGCCTGCCATCCATTTGGGAGTATATTTGGGCCTTAAAGCCTTTTTTGTTAGCTATAGCTAGCAATAGGTTGTTTGAAAGTTCACAGGGACCACCATACTTATCTTCATCAAGAACCACAATGACATTTATTGTGTTATTGTTTATATGTGTTTGTGTGTGTTGTGGATTTGTGTGATTTAATGTCTCTTTTCTCATAATGCCAAACAAACTAAACTAAAAACTATTAAATTGTGCAAGCTAATTAAAAGTTAATTTTACTTCACAGCTATAATAATATATGACTAATATTATCCAGAAGAAAAACTTGTTATTTATTGTCAGTGACTGAGAGAGAGATTATAATGAAGATGTTCTATTCTGTGTCTCATAAATCCTGTTTCTTTTTTTCCAGAGCAAATAAAAAAGTGTGTGTGTCATGGGGTCTTTTAGCCTTGTTTTCTAAGGAAAGGAATGTCTGAGCAGTGACTCATTGACTCCTGCGTTTCCAGGATTCAATGATCAGCATCATCAGAGATGCAGCAGAGATACAGATGTGACATCCATCACTGTCTCTGCCCTGTTCTTTTAAAGTTGTACAAATTCACAAACAATACTGCCACTGTGTCATCTTGGGGCAGACCTTCTAAAAGTCGTTCTGGGTATTTCATAAAGTCAGACCTCAGTCAGTCAGTCCTTAAAGGCAGAAGAAATTATGAACGTGCAGTGCAATGTTTGCCAACACTCTTTGTATCCCCAACACAGGGAGTCGAGGGCTGTAGCCCACAAGGGTGACGCCACTCCTCAACAAGGAATTAGCATTGATAATGTGGCAACTATACTATCAACTGTCCAGCCTTTTTTGTGCTTGGCTGTCAAATATATATATTTCATCAAAGACAAACCAAACCCAACATGAACTCAAAGTACTAAGGAACTAAGGTATACAAAACTATTTTCTGGCAACATCATGGTGCTCATTGATTGGTGCAATAACTGTGACTGAAGCTGATGCTGACAGTAGCTAGTTAGCAGAATTAATATAGGAATTCAAAATAAGAACAGAGAATATTAGCCTAGTGGGCCTAGCTACGAGGTGTGTTGATAGTGGTTGGCACAAGTAAAAGCTGGACTTTTAATAGTAATAGTGTTTTTATACATTTTTTTGCATCTATGAACGCAGGTAACATTAAAGATTGGTAAATCATCCCATAATCAGCAGAGTATTCCTTTAACTGGAACTATGCACATTTTTGTTTATTTTTTTTAATCCTGTAAAAGTGAATATTTGTTTGTATTCTCACACTTTGTCTTGAGTAACACTGTGAACATGAAGGACACACAGTAAGAAGTTTTTGCCCAGACAGCACTATCATTTGTTTTCTGCCTATTTCATGCTCCTAACATTAATTTAAAAAAATGCAAAAACGTATATAAACAAAGGTTAATGGGATTTTACTATGAGTTTGTGAATCTTTGGCTTTGATATGTGCTACATGAGAAAGTAATAACTAAGAGCATCTCCTATAATTACAAAACGTACAAACAACAAAAATATGTCTGTTTGCAACAACTTTATATATCATCATTAAAAACTTTACTCCACAGTCAGAGAACAACTTGAAGTCCTCCAGCAGAGCATCTACATACCTCTGACTCGAACAAAGCAGCAGCCACATTTGCTGAGCAGTTTTCTGAACAGGTGCTGACACCCACACCCTCGCTGGTGGTGACCCCCTCTCATGATGATCCACTCCTGCTGCTAGACTCAAGACTATCAGAGGCAGGCATCATGCTGGACCGACACACACATAACACACACTATTCCTGTGGTAATACCCTGAGGATACGGGAGGAAGAGTGTTCAGAAAGCCCCACAGTCATAGTCCAAATCTGAGCAGAAACTCCTTAGATAAAAAATGTTGCTCCTATCCCATGATCTGAAGAGGAACAGCAGAAAACTGAGAGAGGCAGAGCTCCCCTCCACTCCCAAGCCTCTCTGTGTGGTCAGATAGTGGGCAAAGACTATAAGAGGGACCAAAAGTAAGTGAGGGAGTGAGACAGACAGAGGGGCAGGGAATGGGAGGGGCTGTGGTAGCTAACATGCTGCACTGCTGCTGCGCCAGCATCTGTTTCCCAGTCCCACCTCCTCTCATTTCTCTCCCCTCCCCTTCTGCTCCCTCTGCCTTCTCTCCTCTCACCTCCCTCATCAGCTTCTCTTCTCCGTGATCACTCTGTAGGACCTTTAGTGTCACCATATAAGCTATGACAAACACGGACTTTTCCATGAACTAAGCAAAAATTTCATCCGTACAGAGCAACTTTGCATTCAGTGCTTTGTCATTTTTTGCCAAGCTAACAACAGCATAGTTCTATGGATGGCAATACTTGTCAGTTTGTCCACACTTTGTTCCAGACTGAAATATCTCAACTTCTATTTGATGGACTGGCATTCAATTACATACATACATTCATGGTTTCCCAGAGGATGAAATGTAATGACTTAAGTGATCTCTTGAATTTTTCTCTAGCTCCACTATGAGGTTGATGTTTGTGTCTTTAATTGCAATATCTCCACAACTATTGGATTGCCATGAAAATAAATACACACATTCATGTCCCTCTCAGGATGAATTTAATAGTGAACCTCTGACTTTTCACCTAGCCCAACAATCAGTATAACCAATGTGAGTACACAATTCAACAAAATAAATAACATATATGTATCCTTTTTAAACATTTTCGCACAGAAATGTTACAGCTTTAAGTGCTAAATATATGGTTATATGGTACACATTAATCCTGCTAAACATCAGCATGTTAGCGTTGTAGCATTTAGCTTGAAGCACCACAATGCCCGAGCTGTAGATGTGTACTTTCACTCTGTCAGTTTTCTTGTCAAACATACAGAGAGCTACATTAATACAATATGATATTTAACTTAAATGTAATTGCATGCTGTTACGTACTGTATGTACTGTCACAGGCAAAGACTCACTAACATGCAAGTAGCTGCAGATGTGCAAACGGGGAATGAGCACCCACATGGATGTACATTACTTTAAAGTCTGTGATTCCTAACCTGATGGTCAGGAGTCCCTCAAGGGATCACAAGATAAATCTAAGGGCTCATTAGATGATAAGCAGGATTGGAAAAACAAACAAACAAAAGAAAGAATATAGTACTTTTCTGCCATACAAAGTTGTGTTTTCTCTTTGTGTGACTATGTGTTTTTTTATTTTTCAGTTTTGCTTGTGATACACTGGATCATTTTAAGAAGAAAAAAAAACACTCTTAGTTCAGCTAAGCACCACCATTAGCATATCCAAACTCTACTGAGGGCTCGCCAGTAGTTTAAGGGAAAATTCTAAAACCTTCCTGGGAAATTCACTTCACATTTACTTCTTTGTGGGTTTTACAGTCACAAATATCAGGACAAATACCTCCCACTGTGAAGCTGGGACTCCACTGTTTGGAACTGACCATGTCACATTTTCACTCAGACTCAATAACAGCTACAGTTCTCAGATGTACTTGCACATTCAGATTAATTATAAATAAACAAATAAATCAAAGATTATCTATTAATCATACAAGAGGTAAAGAACCTCCATCTCTAATCAGTAACGCCGTTGTCTGCTTTCCTTTGTCATCCTTTGTCGTCCTTTACTAAAGCATTTCCTCTGCTGTGGTAAAACCAACATGTGGAAATATCCGACACACAGCGCACTGAGCTGACAGGATGGAGGCAGACCGATTTAATCTCAAAGCCAAGATTAAGCATTCATGACTAGATGATCTTTCAAGCACAGCTGTCCAGGCTCGTGGCAGCCGGTACCGTAATTCAAGGAGATTTATGCATAAACTCACACGAACCCAAACATGGACAAAGTCAGTGAAGAAGAAAAACAAAACAATAAGGGATGAATCTGTCTCTCGTACAGCTGCTGTGTGTCACACGATTATTACACAGATCCATGCACACACAGATAAGCACATGTTCACGTCACAGGCTGACCAACACAACCCTGGAATCTCAATTCAGCGAGGACAGATTACAGCCATAAAAATATCAAAACGCTCTTGCTCTCTTGGCCATCGAGTTAAGCTTTTAAAAACTCTGCTGACATGATGATCCTGTGAGCTGAAATGCACTGATCTCCCCACGCAGGATTACTGTGTGGTCATGCATGTGTATGTGAGCGTGCACATGCCTAATTAGCCAATATTTAAGCATGAAGATCAGATCAGGTAATGTGTGCTTTTTATGTTTGCTGTTGCTGTTAGTATTTTAAATCTTAAATTCATCCATGATGTTTTGTTTGCAAAGTGAAACACTATCAGCCAAATCTCAGATGTAAATGCTGCTCTTAATTTCTGTCAGAGAGCTCCACACTATGGGTGACATAAGAGGTGCACACAGCAGCAAAACACAGTATGAGTGCAGAGATGGGAAGTAACAAAGTACAAATACTTCATTACTGTGCTTAAGGTGAGTTTTCTGGTATCTTTACTGTACTTGAGGATTTATTTTTGTGACAACTTTTTACATTTTGTCTCTCCATTTTAACACTAATATCTGTACTTTCCCCTTTTCCATTTTCAAAACAGGTCAAATTACTTTAGTTTTAATGCATTTGGGGCAAATACTGATTATTTTACGCTCTCAAAAAAGTTGACAACTCAAAATTTCAAGGCTAGTTACTGCAATAGATTTTTGACTTTTGAGTCAAACTTAAACTCTATTCGCTCAACCTATTCTCTTTAGTTGAGGTAATTAACTTTTCTTTTCCAGATAAAATTGAATCTTTGAGTTTTAGAAACTTAACTTAAAAACTGTTTCACAGTGAGCTGTGGACCAGATTACATTAATATTATAAATTATATAATATTATATAAATGTTAAAATATTCATCCTTATTCACTCTCACTTCAACGAGTTTACTTAATGCCTTTTGGGGTTCCTAAAATCTACTGCACTAACTTGCCTTGAAATTTAGAGTTTTCACAACTTTTTTTGTTTTTACAGTTTTTACATTTTGCATCATTGCATGCTGCCTTCCCACTATCAAAACTGATTTGAACCAAAATGGCTGTGACAATAACACATAGAAAAGATGATTCCCTGGTGTGTCCACAGACAACTGAGATAGCAAGACATAGATGACGGAAAAGACGTAACAAAACATAATAGACAAGAGAGGGAGATTTGACCGAAGAGAAAAGGTGAGGTTCAGTTAGCTTTGCACGCAAACGGCTGATAGAAATGTCCTTCAGAGGGATACTTTTTACATTTATAGTGAAGAAACAAAATCAGTATTTCTACCTTTACCAGTTCTACTTTTACTGTAAGTATCTTTGTCACTCCTGAGCACAGCAGGTAATCCCACTGCGTTACCTTTGCATCCTGCAGCCACTCTGGACTTCGTGGCCCACTTGAACTGTGTCCGCACGTCCTGATCATTTTCATCCAACAGTTTCTCCCGGCTGGTGTCTGAAGTCTTAAACACAATACAGACATGAGAGTGAGTGACTGAAATAAAAAAGAAATTAAGCTAACATTAAATTAAAAACACCTTATATCAGTGTATCAAAGGCATTTATTTGTAGCTGCATTTGTATTTTAATGTCTACGTGTGACAGATTTAGAGGCAGGTGGGACCAGACCGAACAGATCAAGTGATGGAGCTAATTATACCACTTTTCTACTCTGTTTCACCTCTCTCTCCACCCCTCTCCCTTTCCTATTTTTGCTTCAGCTTAAGCGGTTTCTTATCTTATCTGAGGAATTTCTGTGAGAAGGCTAGTACAGGAGGACAACATCAAATCCTTGGCCAAAGAGGTGTGACGCTATCTGAAGAATAGGTTTCTTCTTAAAGGTGCCATTTAATCTATAAAACACCGAAAAAGGGAAAACAGGGCTTAATTTTTTTCTGGTTACTGTCACACAAACAAGTCAATCAAAATAAATCACCTTAATTAAGGCAGGATAGTTGAAAAAGAGCAGACGTATTAGAGAAGCGAGCTGCAGCGTAGAATTACAATTAGAATGTATTTCTGTCTGCAAATAGAAATAAGTTTACATGTATAAATCTACAAATTCATATATGTAAATACATAGCCTCTTACATGAAGTTGCTGGCACTTAAATACAAAGTCTTGATGTGTTTTCTTGACACATGACCAGTTATGCTTAAGCTTTAGTTACATTTATACTCAAAAAGACTCAAAATCAATCCTATTTTTAAGACACATCAATGTGAAAATCAGAATACAGATGAGCAGCAGCAGTGTTTTGATGTTTCACTTCCTATTAACAAAGAACAAAACAATTTATTCTGTTATTATTTTAAATACAAGGAGGGCTTATAGAAGTCGAGTTAGGTCTGTTTCATGGAACAATGGAAACAGATTTATAGTGGATTTTGCAAAATCATTGTTGCTCTAGTTGTCCTTGTTTTTTGATGTGGAGGTTATATCTTAAATTGTGGTGATGTGCCTTTGGATTTCAGGGTTGTGTTGTTTTAGTTTCAGTCTTGTGCTTCTTTGTGTTTTCTGTCTCCACACATCTCAGCTCCATGTTGTAAATGTAAGTGTTTTCACTTTAACATATTATTCTTTGGTTTTGTTGTTCTAATAAAACATGAATAAAATCAATAAATCAATCAGTCAAGATTTACATGGATTTACATGGAAAAATCCACATTATTAAGCTGCATAGAGAGAAACAGTTGACTAAAGATTTGACTACAATATTCTTACTTTCAAGTGTGGTCTACTAGTTTTTTTGTGATTAAATCTGGGTCTTACTCAATTACAACTGATCCAGTTTCAGCATGTTTATGTGTATAATGATTAAGAGTAGCACAAGTTGACACATGCAAGTTTTTAGATACTTTACAAGTACTTAAGCAAGTTTTCATCACCTCACTTGAATAATGTCAGCCACGTGGACTGAAGGCACTCACTTTATCAACTCTGTATCCCAGAAGCTGCTCAGTCCGCCCGTGAACTTTTGCCAAAGTCTTCATTTTGCATCCCTTGCTCTTCTGTTCCCCTTGAGTTTGTCCTAATGTGGTGTCCTTTTCTTCACCTTAATGTCTCCAAGTTCAGTCTCATTCTTCTGAACTCATTGAAGTGTCCATGCCCGATCTTTTGATTTGTATTTAATTAATAAAACACAGAAAACATGTAGAAAGGCTTCAGAAAAAGATCTCAGCCAGCCTGCCTCGCGTCCTACAGACGGACAAAAGTAGACAATCTGTGCTTTGCAGTTTGCACCAGGTTTTTTTTTCTCCTCTGGGCACATGAAGACAGCTGTTCAATTGCAGTGGGATCTGTCCTCGGGCCCTTCTGGACAAGAGGGAGGTCAATCTGTCCAGACAGGTCCAGCCACGTCCCACAGGTCCCATAGGCTAATTGCAGTTGGTGACCATTCCCAGAGCAGGACTTTTCTCTTACTCAAAATAGCTTCAGAAAAACTTAAAGGCATAATTTGCAACATTTTCCTTAAAAAAGACAAAGTTTAGACTCTTATAAACATCAGAAAATGCTGCTTTATTTCTCTGATTCACTACTTTGTCCTTACTACCCACGCTTAGTCTAATTCACAGCAAGGTTACTTAGTAACTAAACTAAAACTAAACTAAAAGCTAATACTAGCTGAAATGATGTATTAACAATATTTTTATTTTAAATAAAATAAAAACACATATGGGATTTCTTTAGCTTAAGTCTTTGTCAATTATATTAAGTGAGACTGGGATATCTGCATGACTGTGAGTCAGTTGCCTACATAAAATATTGTGCTGTGTTTGTATTGTTGTATTATCAAATCTTGCCGCTGACAAATACCCCACAAGTATGATTTACACTCTACATCTCTCACCCTCTCTATCATTTGTTGAGTTTGAGAAGAGGTGCCAACTTTGAATGACGCATTTACAAACAATGCTGCAGAATCTACCTTTTAAGTACTTTATTATTACTGAATATAGATATACACTGCTAATATGATATTTTATTAGTCCTGTTTGGTTTACTTACATTCAACAAAGACCTGCAGTGTTACCAAAAATATACTTAAATTCTCTTAAACTTCACCTCATAGAATGTAAATGCATTTCAGATTTAAATCATATTTGTGCAGTTTTAACACTCCTGATAGTAAGGACACAGGTATAACTGCTCTTCAAGTTTGAATCTATTATGATCAAATCATACAGGCTGAAGAGAAGAGCCTGTGAAGAGATCCCCATCCTGTGGTAAACCTGGGAAATATCATGACTCAGCCTCAGCAGCTGCGTTAACTCTTGAGTCTGGAATCTGTCCCATCTGGTCAGAGTCACCTCTGATGAGATCAGATTGTCTGTCCGTCAGTCTTATCAATTAATTAGACAATCAATTAGATTCCTCTGGCTTAAGCAGCTTACAGTTAACATTTTATACATTTACAATTGGATTAACTACGTATTTCAGAGCCAAATACAAAATATCGTCTGCAGTTTCTCCTTTTTTAATAAGAGATTTTTGAACAAATGCAGATTTATTCTTCAACAGAGGTGGAGGTGTGGTTGTTGTCGATGTATGAATGCTATTTTTCCTCCAAGTTTTGTTTTTGATGCTGTTCTGTTTATGTTCTCATTTATTTTTATGATTTGTCCCATTTTGTTGGGGGTCAAATGTGTTGATAACACTTCATCAGAAAATTAAAGCATAGGAAAACTACTTATTTTCCCCAAAAATATCAAAATAAAGACAAAAACGGAGTAAAAGAAAGGCATGACACTCTCTTTAGTTTAGTCCAGTAGTTGTCAAACTGGGGTCTAGTAACTTTTATCACTTTTTTTGGAAGATGTAACAACAGAAACAGTGTTGGTCATTATGATTGATTGCAATTCATAGAGGGTTTCTGCAGGTTTCAACAAGTTCATTTTAAGACTTTTTAATACCTTTTTAAGACCTTTATATATTAACCCATTTCACCTCCATATCGACAAAAAAGAACAGGCACAGTTTGCATCAGTGGTTACTGGCTAAATGTTTTTTGTTTTTGCTTTTTTTTTAACAAGGCTCATTCATAAAAGATACATGAAGTTCATAAGTCAATCAACTTCTAAGAATGAAGACATTTAAGACATTCTAAGAATTTAGATTATTGCATTTTAGGCTTTTTCAAGACCTGCAGAAACCCTGTTATAGTCATCTGAGTTTGATAATTGATTGACTTTTTATCTTCAAACAAAAAAAAAGATTACTCAGTGGAAATCCTCTCAAACTGGGGGGTCTGGTCTAACGTGTATCTATTGCAGGAGTCCTTGACATGAGAAAGTTTGGGAACCTCTGATGTACATGAACATGGTATCAGGTCTTCTGGACAACACTGCTATAGTGCTGAAAGATGAAAATGCCCAGGAGCAGTCAGTAATCCTCTCCACAAAGCTGTTGTAAGTGGGATGAGCTAAGCACAGGAGCTGAACACACCGTGTGTCAGTGAAGACTCTGCAAAGACTCCTCCTCTCAGTTTTATGTCATCATGACAATATGTGGGATGGAAATGGGTAAAGTACCTCTATTTCCACGCCCAGCAGGAAACTGTGACCTCTCTACTCAGAGCTGAAAACACAGTAGGAGTGTTGGAGGAAGTCAGGAATCATCCACAAGAAGTCACAGAGGTGTGACATACACGCACCGACACGTGGAGACATCTACATTCACAGCTGATTGAGTGCTCTCTGTGGTAAGTATATATTTTTTATGTTCATATATGAGTGTTAGTTTGATCATCGTGGTCAATGAGCAGGGTGGTAGATGCTGCAGTTCTGCCTCTGATTTTTCACTTCTTCACTTTGGTTTCATGAACTTAAACATTGGTGTGTGACATCAAACACTGACATTGTCTGCACATTTTTCATAATAAGAAGTGCTTTCCTGTACAACACAGTCATAACAGGTGATGTGTGCTCCATGAATATATCTGGAAAACCACCGTCAGTCATCCTCTTTAGACATCACAAACTACATTACTGATAGAATGATGTGCTGCTGTGGACACAATCAGCAACAAAATGTGTTTTAGCCACTTATAAAATGTCCAGC
Organism: Lutjanus campechanus; assembly: GCA_027495735.1. Classification (NCBI taxonomy): domain Eukaryota; kingdom Metazoa; phylum Chordata; class Actinopteri; order Lutjaniformes; family Lutjanidae; genus Lutjanus; species Lutjanus campechanus. The sequence continues at coordinate 9,924 of JAJHUR010099315.1, read as the reverse complement.
TAAAAAAGATCAATGCTTGTTTTAGTGTACCCCATGTTAATAATATTTTTATTGCTTTATGTTGCTGTCAGGTAGGCTTTTCTGACAAGAAACCACCGTTTTATAAGCCAAATATCGCTCTCTGCAAAACAACCAAATTCCAAAAGCGAAATCAGTAAATTTTAATCTGCAGAACACAAAAAAAATGTTTGTTTTCCTCTGTTTCTGTTGGTGTTTTAATGGGTTAATTCAGATTCAAAGTCATATATTTAACACACACACACACAAACAGATTATGGCAGTGCTAAAACCAGCAACTCCTGTGTTCTTCAAGATAAAATGACTGATTTCATCAAAGGAGTTTGGCTGCTTTGGAGTGAGAGCGTTATGTGGCTCATATAATGTCAGTTTTCTGACAGTAAAGGCTGCTTGTTTTAGGTGGATAAAATACCTTTTGTTGCTGACCCTGTCCACAGCAGTACACTGACTAGTTTTCGTGCTGGTGGCCCCCTCTGCCTCTCAAAACTGTCTACTGTAGCCAATACACTGAGCGTCAATAAGTACCTCGTACAACCCCACATTAAATAATCTGAACTATCCCTTTAATAGAGCCAAAACCTGAGTTGACCAAGGCCACATGTGACTGAGGTTATTCTGAGGTGGGTTGTTCCTCATTTAGCCCTCCTATATGTTCAGCAGGGCTTTTAGATGCTGATCCAGTTACTCAACAGTAAAGGCACACTGAGCTCATACAGCCACACCCACTCCATGACAAACCGATAACACTCATAATCCCTGACTGACAGACTCATGGTACCTTGTGTCAGCCTGAAAATAAGCAAACTTTTGATCTTTCAATGTGGCAGAGCTGAGGCCTTATATGCACAGCAGCATGATTCAGCTACAATGAGGAAATGATTTTCAGGGATGAAAAGATTTATCCTTTCCATCTCTAGAGTGCACCTGATTGCACCTTTGTTGCTATAGACAACATCCAGTAGTTTCTATTTTTGATTTTCTTGTAGATGTAGCCAAAGGATTCAGTATCATCTCGCCTGTTCTGCTGTTGGAAGATGGCCACTGCAGCCGAGGACCCCCACCTGGGCTCAGGCCCGGACGAAGACGTTTCTCTGGCAGGGAGCGAGTCTGATTCAGACAGCATCCTCTCAGATGATTCGGTGCTTCCAGATTACATGCCAGAGGCAAGAAACGGGTGCACTGCATCAACTCTGTATCAAGCATGTGCCCGTAATGAACCCGTCTCTCTGCGGAAAATTCTGGAAAGAGGGGTCACAAAGGAGGAGGTCATGGAGCTGGACATTAATGGCTGGGTGAGAGTCTCATACTGCAAAAAATCATGCAGGAATTTAATGGAATCAACTAATCTTTTCTCATTAACTTAACATGAATAAAGAAATTTTATTTATTCAAGTTAATTCAACTTCAAATATCTAGTATTCATCTTCGGAACACTTCAGGATTAATGGATCTACTGTAGCTAGTTCAGTCAACTTATTACAGAAACATGATTAACATTAACAGCCTTTGTATTGTAAGTAGCTCCAACAGGTTCTTTGTGCGAAATGAAGAACTGACTTGTAAAACTGAGAAAATGTAAAAGGAAATCAAATTTCTTAGTAATGTTCGTCAGTGTGACTAACTCAGTTGTTTGTTCAACTTCATACGTTAAGCCTATAACATATTCTCTCAAGTACTGCTAAATTAATATCAAGTTTGTCTGACTAGAAAAGTTCATTTGTTTTATATCATTACAAATTTACCTCAACTTGTCTTTTTGATTTCAGTCAACTTAAAATTGTAAGAAAAGCCTGGATGCTAACTTTTTAAGTTAAAACAAAAAGTTTATTTAGTTCCAGTCTGCTAAAAGGTCCACACACTCTTATTCTGTCACTGATCCTTACCGTTTATTATTACCAACAGAATGGCTTGATGGTGGCTTGCTGCAAAGGTTTCGTGGACATTGTTTATGGGCTTCACCACTGTCCCTTTATAGACATCAATCACCAGGACAATGAAGGCAACACTGCTCTCATGATTGCAGCCCAAGCAGGTAAGTCGTGCCTGTACACCAAACAATAACAAAAAAAATAAAATAAATAAAGGTTCAGTTCAAGTTCAGAGGAAGTACAACAGACACAATTGAACGGCCTTAGTGATAGCGTAATTAGTCTGTGACAACTATTACATATGGGGTTATGTGACTTCTATGGACCGAAAACTGTTAATAGCATTTTATCTTTATGCAGTCCCAACAGTCCCAATCAATATCTTCATCTCACTATTGTGAATTCAGACTTATGTGAGCAACAAAACTAGGGATCATAGCATTTTTTTCCTTCCCAATACCGATTCTGATACCTGAACTTTGTGTATTGGCCAATATGAGCACAGATACCATGCCAGGACCACAGACTTGTGTATTCATCGATACCGATCCAGCATTTTATTCAGCAATGGAAGCATTTCTGATACTGGTACTGCAACCACCTTTCAAATGTTACACATTTTGTGACTAACTGGTAATCTGATCTCTGAATTTTTATCTCCAGGTCACATCAACTCAGTCATGTATCTCCTGAACTACTATCCTGGTATAGACACTGAAGTAAAGGATTGTCGAGGTTTCACAGCCCTCATCAAAGCTGCTATGACCGGCCGCAACGATGCCGTCTCTGCCCTTCTTATGGCTGGTACGTAAGAGCAGCGGCACAACTATGAACTTCCTGATACCAAATTCACTGATGATTTCAATGATTCATTATGTTAGTTTGATACACATTTACCATTTTGCTTAATTTCCCATTTATTCATGGCCCAAGGCCATCAAAAAGTTACTCCAAATAACTGTAATACGTGGCCACCAAATATTCCATGCCAGTACCCCCCAAGTTTTATCTCAGAGGCATTTCTTATGCGAGCCATCGACAACAATTCATTACAGCTCTACAAATATCCATATTCCTTCAAGCCTTTAAGTTCAATATTCTAGCAAAACAACGAACAGTAATTGTCGCGGGATAGCTACTGATATGTCTTTACTAAGCCTATTCAAACTGCTGACCCAGTCCCTACAGAAGAACCAGAAACACAAAAAGTGGGACTATGAAAAAACAAAACAGCAACAAAAATTTTTACGGTGAATGGAAGCAGGAGTTTAACTGGCTAGAATATGACACATCTAAGGATATAATTTACTGTGATGTGAGCTACCAATTTCCTCAACTAGCCGAGAAGTCTAGCATGCTTTTTCGCCAGAAAATAATGCCCTCAGGAAACACCACATCACATCATCACAAATCATAGAAAAGGTGGGCACAAGTGTAACAGTGGGGGAAGGCTATGTTAAGTTGCATTAAATAGCCTTTTCTGTATTGTTTTTACAGAAGTTTACATTTGGGCCACAAAAAATTTACTTTGGCCACCAAATTTAGGGGCTTGGTACCCCATGGGGCCAGTGCTTAAAAACATTAGAATTATTTTAAATGTATTTATTTAAAATAGGGATAGTGCATGAACCTTTACATGTAGATACGCAAGATTCTAGCCAATTTCCATCTGTAGTCTCTTGTCAGGCTGATGTTACATAACAACCTTCACATATTAGCCCCTGATGTTTACCTATTTTCTGGAAAATTATATATTATGACCTCACAGGCATCATACCAATATATCATATGTTGATCATTTATAGAAATTATGCATAATATGAGTTATAATAAAGTTACACATAAGTCACTTCTCAGACCTCTTGAATAACAAAATGCATATAAGCACATTTACACATGGACATATAAAAAATTGCTCAGATTACTTATAGCTCAGTTTTCTTACCAGGACTCCAGGCATTCAAAGGCCCAACTCTATTCTTTGTGGCTTCTTTATCCATAAGTAAACAACCTTTTACATTTGACAATGTTTCACTCATGCAGGAGCTGCTGTACTATGATATTATTAGCCCTTTAATCAGGAGTCCTACAGCTCTAAATGAACAGTTACAGCACTGGTGGTGAGAATAGCTGACTCCACGGTTTATCTTTCCATATTTGAAGTCAGCTAACTATGTTTGTGAGTGAACGTGCCAGTGACGCCAGACCGGTTTAAGAGATCATTCTGAGGACATTATCACATCTTAACACACCCTCCTGTAATCTCTGATTTACTAGTCTTGCAGGCTGGGTGTAGATTAGCCACTCGCACAGCTATTTCTGGACTGTACATGTTCCCTAAAATCTCTGCTAGACATAAATAATTGTTTAACAGTGCAGCAGAGTTGTGACTGATGATTATTTTATTTACTCATTAATCTGCTGTTTATTTTCTCAATTAAATGATCAAATTTTCAGTCTGTGAAATGTTTAAAAATATTGAAAAAATGGCTTTAACAATTTCTCAGAGCCTGTATGATGTCTTCAGTTGTTAAGTTCACTTGTTTTGCCCAACTAACAATGCAAAAACCTTCAGACAGAGGTTTTCACATTGGGAGACCCACTGTGACAGTTTAGTTACCAAAAGGAGATCACATAGAATAGCTAAATGTGAGTGATTTGGTTAAAGAGATAGTAAATAGTCTTTACAGTGAATTTTACAGGTTTTTTTCCCCACTTTCCCAGGGTCAGAAACTAATAAATACCTTGGACAGACCTTTTTCATATATTTGGTGTCTAAAGTTATGTCAAACAGCAATATTAGGATATCTTTTCTCTACCTTTATTGAAGCTTTGTCTGAAAGGAGACCACCAGTCTCAGATTTTGAAAACCCAAACCTTAAGATATCAAATTTACTGTCATATGTGATAAAGAAAAACAGTAAATGCTCACATATGATAGTCTGGAACCAGAGAATGCTTGGCATTTTTTCCTGAAAATTGACTGAAACGATTAATGAATTATCAAAACAGCTTTCACAATAAGCTCGACTAATCACTTCATCAAGTAATCATTGTGTTCAAGGTACGACAGCCCAGTCCAGCTGGACTCCGCTGGTTCGAACTGCAGGCTAACTGTTTGGTTGAACCTCTTGTTAGATGCCATTGGTTGTTCTCGCTCTTACCAGTTTAATTATATGGAATTTAGACACTATTTTTTACTGTAAATTGGCATCAGTTGGAATGGCACACATAATGTTGCTAACATTATGAATTTGGTTTACTGTAAAGCCTTAACTGCTGCCATCTAACTAACCTTAAACAAATCTGCCTTTTTCACACAGAGGACATTTTGACATGGTACACTGGGAAAAACAGGTGTAAATAATAAAATTAATGGCTGAATTCCATTCAGCTAATTCAGTTTCACATTCTTGATATTGTGCATGTTGGCTCACTGTCATGGTTTAATGACATATTTGAAAAGAACAGAGCCATCATGAATATCGAAACACCTGTGCTTTTCCTATTATTTAGTTTAGTTTATTTGCACATTATATATATGTATATATACAACAAACATCAAAATAACAAAATTAAAAACATTGTGCAGGAGAGGTTGGAAGCCAAGAAGGCTTATAAAAATACCTCCCCTATAAAGCTAAACAATAGACGAACTTAACAGGTGTCAAGACTAAATAGTATAACATAACATATCATATCATATCATTTAATTATGATAAGTCAAAATGTCTGCTGTGTAAAGGGCCTCTACTGAGCTGTATATTTCCAGTGTTTTGTTTAGGCCGGTAATTCGCCTTCCTGCCATGCTACAGCAGAAAACACACAGGTGTTACTAATCATTAATCATGGCTGCATTCAATTGAGGTGTTTCAGTTTCAGGACCCTGGATTTGTGCATACTGCTTCACTGTCACTCTGTCTTAGCTTAATGAGAGACGTGAACAGAACAGAACAGAGCCCTCGTTATTGGTATTAGACACGCCTGTTTTCTTCCTACAAGTCTAAATGTGCAATGTGAAAAAGGCCTGTACAGTGAAAGTATGTTGCCAATTATTTGTTATGGCCAGTAACAAGCCTTTATGTGGCAGGGATTTTGACATGTTATAACAAGAAACACACAGGTGTAATTAATTATTAAAAATAGATGTAATCAGTTGAGGTGTGTTAGTTTTAGGACCCTGGGTTTGTGCATGCTGGCTCACTGGTATGGTATACTTTGACATTCATCTGTGAACTGGAAACGAGTCATCATTAACATGATAAACAACGCCTGTGCTTTTCGTGCTATAGCAAGCCAAACTGTCACCCTCTCTGCAGTTCTGAATAATACTAAAAACACTTTTTAAAAAAAGGGAAATTAATGCATTATTCATTATAAAAATCAAGTAAAATCTTGCTCTCCTAATACCTTTGCTCCAACTTTATTTCCAGGGGCTGACTTACATGCAGTAGACTCCACAAAAGGGAAATGCGCTCGGGACTGGGCACTGAAAACAGGTCGCTATGAGACCTTGCATCGTCTCCGCCGCCTTAAGATGCGGCCAAAAGCTGAGCAGTTCTGTGAGAGTTATGTGCCAGAGTGGCCTGAGCTCAAGGAGAGGGTGGCCATCGCTACATCAGAGAAAAGTGCAAGGGAAAAAATTACTCAGCGGATCAAAAACACATTTGGATTCAGATTTCCTCGTGACCCTGAGGACAACGGGTGCTTGGACCACATGGTGCGCATCACCACCAGCATCCACAGTCCCTTAATTGCAACTGGATGCCGTCCACTCTGCCCTACGAGTCCTCCTGCGGTGGGGAAGAGGCGCCTGGCTGTGCCCGAGTTGGTGAAGAAACATACAGATAAGGAATTACAAGAGAGCTCAGTGTGCCACAGCAACGGCTCAGTATCACATATCATTCCCACAATTCACTCTGCTGAGTCCATTGGTGCAACGTGCTGTGTGGAGACTGAGCGGCGAGGCAGCATCCTCTCCCTGGCGTCCACCAAGGTTGCTACGACATTTATTCCCCGCAGCATGGCGAGAAGGAACAGCGTGTTCCCCTCTGGTTGCATTCCCAAGATCAACATCAACAGGCCTACAGAGCAAACGCCAAAGAAAGAGAAGAAGAAGAGGATGGTAAAGGGTTTCCTGGAACCGCCTAAGTGGAAGTACAAGGAGGCCAAGGAGGAGAAGAAGAGGGAGAAGATGAAAGCTGAGAAAGAACAGGCAGATAAGGAGAAAAAGGAGAAAAGAAAACAGAAAGAAAACAAGAAGGCCAAAAAGTGAGAGTTTCAAAAAAGGGCTGTTCTGCTGTATGAAGCAGCCTATTTTGGAACAATACGGTTTTTATAAATGTGTTAGACTCAGGGCTTGACACTTTCAAACCAAATGTCCTGGAAATACGTAGAAAATATTGAACCTTCCTGAATGACAGAGGACTTAGAATGAGCACTGCAAAGACTCTTTGGGAGGAGTTAAAAGCTTTTAGCCTGTAATGTCTAAAAGCTGAGAAAAATATTACATATATTTTGGGTTAAGGTGGAAAAAAAGTTTATTTTTCCATTAATATACTTAAAAATTTAGAATTAAAAGGACAAAAAGGACCTCTTTTTGAATGATTACAATACAATGCATTAAACCCATGTTTACAGGGCTCAGTTTCACAGGTGCTATAGCATTTATGGTATCTACCTCACAGACAGGCCGGCACTTTCTGTACATAGATCTGCATCCATTCCCTATGCAAGATGTAAATATAGACACATATAGCTATATCATAGCAAATGTGATTATTATGTAATAATGTTTTATGTGTTGATTTGTTGTCAGTTATTTTTAAATAACTAAACAACAATCACTTGTAAATACTGTACATACATGTAGAAAACATGCATCAAAATGGAGGATCTGTTTAATCCTCCACTTCAGTTCTAAGTTTTATTGCCATTTTCTGATATTGCCAATCATATATATTTTCTGCTTTTATCAACTCTATGAGTGCATGTATATGATTTACTTAATATTACAAATAAATATAGAATAGTGAAAGTTTCAATTCAGTTCATTCATTTGTGTTTAAATCAAAATTATATTTCTATATTTTTAGCGAAGGAACCAGATGAATCTGCAAACCCATGTTTCATCCTGCTTACAACTCCACTCTCATCAACATGTTACCAGCTGCAGCAGACAACTGTTTTTTTTTTCAGTGTTTAACAGCTTAAAGGCCAGACATTTTCTCAGGGGTTTGTGGGCACCAGAGCTTAAAAAAAGCAGAATTTATTATTTCTCCAATGAAAGATAACTCTAAATTAATGCTGATGTTCCTGTCTATATGCTGTATGTTAAGATAGGTAACTGTTTGCTAATAAGTTGACCATAGATTTACAAAGTGACAGTGACTATGTTAACATCTGCAAAATATTGTTTTCTCCTCAGTCTGAAAAAGACAATATTTTTGCTGAGATGTTTAATATTTATTTATTTGTTATTTTGTTTATGATTTATTTATTTATTTAATGAATAGCCCACTAACAATTTGGCTTGCACACCGCCATGCATACTCGCTTAATGCTTCGCATGATGATATGCATCTTGGCTTATTATATCATATATATCATATGCAAACCATTCAAAAAAATCTGTCGATATCCAAGTCTCTCATAATATTTAAAGGAGGTGTGTTTCTCTTTCCGACCAGAAATGTGGACTTTTCTTTTGTGCATGCATCTCTACCCCAGCCTTACAAACTGCTTAAGAAACTGCTTGTTAGTTGTTTACAAACACAGCGCTGTACACATGTCCAACAAATGCTCCTAAAACCTGAACAATATCAGCATATCCCACATCTTGTAAAATTAAAGTGCATGTAAACATCGTCGCTGTGTATGGAAAGTATTTTCATCATCGTTCTGCTGGCCCCCCCAAAAAATATCAAAAATCATTCAGTGTAGCTTTAATGTTCAAAGGCCAGTGGAGGAAGAAATACTTTTACTTTTTATCTTTTACAAAGGCAAAAGTAGCAACACCATCATGAACACATGTATTAGTCATGTCACTGGATTATAATTTGTGATTAATGTGTGAGCATCACTAATGCTGCAGCTAAGTGGGGTCAAGTTCAATTATTCATATATTGGCAGGTTTTTTAATCTATAAGAATACATCTAATTATTTTTTTAATGTTTTTGTTTGTTAGTGTTTTTTCTCCTTTTTTCCCTCTCTTAAAAAATACTGAAATTGGACCTATATAGGATGCTTATGTTACAGTATGTCTTGATATAAATGATACTGCACAATGATATATGCTTGTTTGCAGCACAGCGAACAAAGTAAGTGCATGGATGATATATGTCAATAAATAAAAAAAAGAATACATCATAATTTATTTGTTGGTTTATAATTTCTATTAATACATTGAATCTGCAAATTAACAGCCAGTAGTAACAAAT
>JAJHUR010099314.1:0-23490 GCA_027495735.1 Lutjanus campechanus | reverse complement strand
GAGGGAGGGAGGGCCGACCTGCGAGGCTTTGGCCTTGTCTATCTCCACTAGCTAGCCCACTAACCTCCACATCCACCCCTCCTCTCCTCCTCCACGCAGATTAATGCCTTATTAAGAGCAACTGACTTAACACCAATCCACTTACACTAACATGTCAGATTTGTGGACAATTACGTGGTCTGAGATCAATCTCACCATCGGCCTGATCAGTAACTTTAATAATATTTTATTTCTGCGATATAATAATATAAATGTTGTGTTTATTTGCCACAGGAAAGATACCAGTTAAATACTGCAACAAAGGTGCATCTGTCTCACTTAGAAATCTTGATTTACATCCCACGTGGTCGCACTCCAAAGAAGAATTTCCTCCCTTGAAGTCCAGTCGCCTTTCAATTAAATAAAAACCCATCACATACTGTTACTACCATTATATATAAGTGCTGCAATGCACGGCGTTTACAGGAAATGTCAGCGATGTCATGCTAATGACATTAAGGCTTTGTAGGCGGTGGCTAATTTGGGACTCGGGCAGTTTAGGACGAAGGGCTGAGTAAATCTCCCGCTGAGGCTACACCCTGTACTCTGGGTCAGCGCGCACGCTGTCACATAAGCCACCGCTCGCCAATGCATCAAACCAGATACTCGACACATGAGCAATGCTGCTGATACACTTCTGCTCCTGCTTTTTACTGCAAATGCTTTAAAGAAACAAGGTTTAGCTAAGAAATGTACATACACACGTGTCCAATACATAATATATTCCCTTATATATGACATATATCTCAGTATACACATTCTCTCTAAAATAACATGCTGTAAATTGTTAAATACTGCAAACATATGAACTTACAGAATATGATGCATTGCTGTAGAATGAATTACCCAACAATATATAAAGCAGCAGGCCTGGGTGATATGAACAGGGTTTCTGCAGGTTTCAACAAGCAAAATTTAAGACTTTTTATGGACCTCATGAATGCAATTTAAGACCATTTCACAGCTATAAAAAAAAAAGTTTATGTTAAATGTTTATCTCCACTCAGTACAGAATCAACAAGTGATGTGAACCAAGTACGAGCTAAAACAAGAAAGTGTTAACTTGCTGTATGAGCTGATTATCCTTAGCAGCTAATAAAGCTAATAATCTGATCATTAAACTGTTTTGTGTTAGATTTTCTATATGTCGGTCTTAATTTACCAATTTTTTGGTAATGAGCTTAGCTCATTAAGCTAACTTAACTTTAGCTAAAAACACAACACTAAAACAAAATACTGCACTCACATCTGAGTGATGACTTCATGTCAGCACTGAGGGCTCCTCCAGTCTCTGTCCGGTCTGTGGACTTCCACTGCAAAAATTATTTCATTATTAAATATTTTACTTGAAGAGATTAAACTGTTGTACTTATTAGTCCCACTGATGTAATTTTGTTACAGCATAATCAATTTTTTCCCCCAAAAAAACATATTTAGAAGCAAGATGAAGTTAATGAAACTTTATAAAAGTAGTGCTAACTCCATAATTCTAATATATTTTTAAGACCTGTCAAAATCACAAGGCTTTTAAGACATTTTAGGGACTAAAATCCAGACATATCCCCAGTGCTAAGTCAGCTAACTTAGCTGTGCAGCTAACCAAGCTAACAACAGTTATTAGTTACTACTTTAGAAACCAGTAAAGCTTTCTTTCCATCATGAAACTCGGCAGCTGACCTCAGCGCTGTATTCCCTGTCCGTCTCTGAGGCTGTGTTCAGTCCTGGTCTGGTTGGGTTCAGGCTGCTGAGCCCTCCTCTGTTGCCCGCCAACGGCAGCTAAGTTAGCAGAAACTCTGACCCAGAGTTGAAGCTGATGGACAGAGGGAAAACCAGAAAGCATTTTCTCCTTAAAATAAAATCCAGTTTCACCAAAATAAGTGAATAAAGTCATTAAATTGTATCATTGAACAGCAGGCCAACATTAACCATGGACGCCTGGCCCTCAGCCCATCGTATGCTCCACGTGGCTAACATTATAGCTGCTAGGGCAGTCCACTGTAAAATGCCTCATGTCACTTTACCCACAGTGAACAAGCACACAAAACCACTGTGTTTTGTGGAAACATAACAAGGTTTGAGGTGGCAAACATCTCGTAACAGACTGTTGCTAACAAGCTAAACTAATGAATCTTAGCTCTAAAAGTTGATCTTGATATTATTGTTTGAAATTGGTTGGTTCTAGCTTCATATTTTGTATTACAGGGAGAAAACATGAACAGATTTTCCATGATTTTAAAAGAAAAATAGAAATTTCTTTTGTATTTTTGACTTTAAGGACCCACACAAACCAAAATACAATGAATTTTTGATAAATAATCATCAGTGATGTGGATACAATGAAACAGTGGGTAAAGGCAAATAATAGAACAGAACCACTTTGCTGCAATGCAGCCTTTTAAACCAGGAACAGACAATCCTTATGCCACATCACGACACACAAAATCTATGATATTATGCACAGTCTACTTCCTGGATTGCAGTACTTGAGCTTCTCTGCAGTAATCCCCCTGGCTTTAAATGAGCTTTCTGCTTGACAGTAGTGATCATAACTTCTTCAAGGAAACACCAGGTGGTCTCACAAGTTGCTCTCATTTCCCTGCCTCTCTCTTTCTCTACACCCACAGGGATACAAAACTTCATCTCCTGTGCCGCTAAATCCCCACAGAGCCTTGCTGCGGTGAAGTTTAAGCCTTTCAACGGTGCACAGCCTCATCCCTTAAGTAACACTAAAGGATTGTTTGGCATCTGAAGGGTGTAACATAGTGTGAGAAGTGGGTTAATGTAAGCTACAGGAATATTACATAAAAGCTGTGAGAAAATGAACTGTCAGAAAATGCGCAGCAAGCGTTGATAGATGTCTGATTGAGGAGAAAAAGCACTCTGCGGCACAATTCTTTAGTAACAAATTCTTTTTTATTACAACATTTCACGGTTTTTCCATTTCTGGTAATGGTTTGTGGCAGAGTAACATGACTGCTGGAACTCCAACGAATTTCGATCTACGGTTGAAAGCAAACACATGGAATCAATTACCGGAATTTTTTCATTCCTTTTTTTTTTTTTTCCTCATTTTGAGACAATTCAAAGACAGATTGCAACACAGAAGCTATCCTGAATCACTCTTGACAAAAAGGGCGTTACAATTTTAACCGTAAATAAGGTCCATTTGAGCACATCTCCCAAATCAAGGTGGAATCCGTTACACTTTTTTTTTAAATCCTCGTGTACTTACAAAAGAAAAAACATTGTGACAGACAACAGTATCAATTTTTGGGGCATTTACATTTTGGCCAGCGTACAAACAAAGTTGTGCATTTTTCCGAAAATTAGAAGACGAAAAAACAATAAAAATTTTTAAAAAAAAAGCTTGACGCCTCAGCTCTGGCGCAAAAGCAGCCACACAGGAAGTTGGGTGTCGGTGTTGAGAGACGATGATGAGCTTCCTGGGACGCAGGCCACGCCCTCGTCCCTCAGGCCTCTCCACCGAACGTCGATCGATGTTCAGGTGGTGGTGAAGAAGAGGACAGCCTCCACCCACTACTTCTCCACCTCAGACAAATCCTCCTCGTCTCCCCCCCGTGACGGCGAGACGAGCGTGAAGGGAAGGTGGTTCGGGTCGTTGATTCGAGGGGACGGGGCCTAGCGCCCGCCCTGACGAAGGCATCATCCGTCCGCAGGCTGTGCAGCTTGGTTATTGTTGTCGTTTCATAATTTCGGTTACAAGGTTATACAGCTAAAAGAAGTGACTGAAAACAAGGCAATGCGAGGAGGGAGGGGGGGTGTACAGTGCATGACGGGAGGGAGGGGCTTCACGACGTGTCCGCCTTCTCCTGTTCGATGGCTGTGAAGGAGAAGAGAGGGTAGAAGAAGTGAGAAAAACCTGAAAACTAGGCCATTTTCTACACCAGTGTTTGAGCTAATGATTGTTTTCATCACCACTTACTCTGTCAGTCATTGTTTTGACTAATCCAATACTTGTTTGGGTCATAAAATATCAGAAAATGGTGAAAAATGTTGACTAAACTTAAAGCAATTCACTTTATATAGAGCCAAAATGAGAGAATTTGTTTTTTTTTTCTTATAAAATAACAACTATCGATTATCTAAATTGAATAAATGCCAAGTAATCAATTAATCACTGCAGCTCTACTTTGAGACTTACTTTCTTTTGTCGGCAGGGGATTCTTCTCCTGCGTCTCTGTCTTCTTTAGCTTGGACTTGTCGAAGCTGGTCACCTCTGAAACGTCGGGCTTGTCGCTCATGGTTGCAGATCTGAAAAGATAAAGGAAAAAAAAGGCAAATAATTTAACACACAGCAGGTAACTGCAGGTATTTGCCACCTCTAAGCCTCTGCAGGAATGATTACATAAAAATATTAATATCTAATGCATATTTATCAGACTGTTTCCTTATTAATAATGATGTTTGTGAAGAGGTATAAACCAGCCGAGCATGTGCTTCCCCCCCTGGCTTTTTATCAGTTGAAGGGCGTTGCCTAAATCTCAGCGGCTAAAAAAATCGGACTACTTTTCCCTCTAATGTGCGTCCGCCTCCTTTTGTTCGCCTGCGGCTCTGCCCAGCGTGATTTGACTGGCAGCCATCCCCGTTATCCAACACACACACATCCCGGGATGGTGCACACACACTGGGGACAGGCTGCTCCAGACAATGAAGCCAGTCCAAGGCGTCCAACACCCGACATTTACATAACAATAGGAGTTCCCATGCTGGGCAGAGCCGCTGGACAAATACGAAAAAAGGCGAAAAAAATGCACCATTGTGTGAAAAAATTCTTTAAATATGACATTAGAGGGTAAAAATGATGGTATTCTAAGAGGTAAAATGCTGATTTATGAGTGTCCACGCAGGGGCTTTCCACATGGAGCCTGTGCAACATCCGCAAATTCACTTGTCACGTACTTCTCCTCCCCTTGGGGTGCAATGTGAAGGAACCACCGCCCAGATTGGCATTTTTGCACATTCGTCTCGGTCAAAAAAAAAAAAAAAAATCCAAGTTCAACTCCACAATTTCAAAATATGTTTTAAAAAACGTATAAAACAGGCGTGTTCGCAGCCTCATCAACGCATGAACGCATCATTTTATAACGGAACCAGGCGCATGCAGCTCGCCCACAAACGCAACAAAGGAAACAGGCTGATATGCATGAATGTGAGCGCTTGAGACAAAGACACAGCAAATACGTCTGCCCTGCTGTCACATCAGCACTCATATGAGCGATTAAAACACACAAAAAACAGGCTGCAATCACTCATAAATGATCTTTTATCTTTTTATTTTATTTTTTTAGATCTATTTGGTGCATCTTCTCCCTGCGCACATTCCTCACATTAATCTCTGTTTAACTCTCTTAAAGCTGCAGAGAATAAAAGCTCAAACTGTTTAATAAATAATGTCTTGAGTGGCTCTGACTTACCAAAAGTGTCGGCTGACGGATGAAGGTCTCTGAGTCTCAGTGCTGTGCAGCAGTAGTGGCGCGTCTTTGCGCAAGCATCAGATATACTCAGAAATATGCTAATGACATCTGACATCACCAGTTCCCATCCTCCTGTATCCCCCTGCTGGACAAACACAAACCATCCTCCACATACTGAGAGCAAACACTGAAAAACCCCCGAAACAGCCTCAGATTATCAAAGAAATGTCAATAAATCAATTTAATGTGCTTTTATGCTCCCCAGTAACCACATGCTGCTGAATTGCTCGCTCCGGCTTTTAAATAATCAATGTTTTATATCAGCGTGGTGTCCCTACACCTCTGTTTATACTCACTATAGCTGTTTTAGTTAAAATACACCACCAGTTCAGCTGTTTGATACGAAAAATGTCACTTCACTGGCACATTATGATTTCTTCACGTTACTTTTATCTGTCTGCAGCTGCTCTGCTGCGCATTCATGTACAAATGGCGCCACCTGGTGGACATTTAACGTTCAGTCCCTGAAAGTCTCAGCAGATGAGGTAATTTATTGTTTCTATTGTCATGTATTAACTGTGGAAGATCATTTATAACATTAAAAAGAAAAAAAAGAACAACATATAAAATATACATTTCTGACTTTATATAATAGTTTTCAACTTTTGAACTCACCATTTTAACTTGAAGCTCATTCTTTCAGCTTGACTCATAATCTTGATTTATTTATGACTTTATCACATAATTTAAACTTAATATAATTAACAGTTTTATCTGGTTATTTATACTTTTCATCTCATAATTCTAATTTACCATGGGGATTTTTTTTTCTCTCTCTACCTTGTGGAAACGAGCTTCCATAATGAACAGAATAAGTAAGATTTTTATTTTTTTTCATTTTGGTGTGAACTGTCCCTTTGAGAGACACAAAAATGAGTTAAAACTACTACTTTGGGCTTATTCCTGGAGGGGATAAATCTTATTTTTTGTGCTCATTCATGAAGGACATCTGTGGAGACCAACTCCGATCATGTGACCAGTTACATGTAAATAAATTACGAGATAAATGTAATTGTAATCCATTATAGTCACTGAGAATAAATTAAATTAGTTACTAATCAAAATGTTGGTGATTACAAAAGTGTTAGTTATTCTTTTAAGGTTGCCTGGCCAAACATCTGCACTCTAATGAGCGTCCTCTTCTCCTTCATCAGAGTTCAAATCAAAGTTTTACTCCACTGATTTTACACATAAATGTGAATTTGCTGGTCATGCTTTGTGCTAATAAATGCGAAAACAGTTGTAAGATGCCATCTGTGGCTCTGAGGCAGCCTGATGATGTCACAGTGACGTCATGCTGGTTATCTCATCTTGGGCACAGAGATGATAAATCTTAACAGGTCATGTGGCAGAGTCGGGGGGGGGAGAGGGTCTCGTGAAAAGATGCTGACTAACATACAGTGATGTTCTGATAAAAACGAAGCAGAGACGAGCAGGACACAGAGCGTCTGTAAGCCATTGTCAAAGCTTTATTGTCAAAGAAACAGCTTGAAGTGTTACATATAAAAAAAAAAAATTAAATCACACTTCTCCACCAACTCTTTTCTTTTTTTCTTAAATCCACCTACAGGCAAAACAGTGAAACCTGCCTCATTGGAACTAAAGTGACCCATTAACAGCTGTGATGACAATTAACACTAGTTAACACTACAATCAAGCTTTGGGCTCAACTGGTTTTTCGTGACCTTTTGTTAACACAGCAGCACCCCGCTACACCTCGCATCAGACACAGACCCGTCAGAGCGTTTGGGGAGCTGTCGCTACTTTTTTAGCTTTGAAGCAGCTTATTGTGGGAGGAATCACACCACGGAGAGTAAGATGCATCAGCACATTCACGAGGATCGCGATAAAAACCCTGAACAAGAGAGGAAATTAAGTCATTTGACTCCTGTTTGTGTCTGTGGTCACATCCACACATTTTCCACTACCGTCTGTGGCCTGATGATGGCGCCAAGCGGAAATTCTTACAATCAATATAGCATCATTAGCTAGTTAAGGGTTAGGCTCTATTATTTTAATACTTTCAGCAGCTGTTAAAGCAACACTTGAAGGGGGAAAAAGGTGCACATTTTCACATTTTTAACTATTTTTCTTATTACTTTGTGAAGCAAAAAGGGCCAAAATATGTCGAATCATATGAAAGAGTGGAATGCTTCCTTTAACGTGAGGTACAAATAATACAAAATGTTACAGAATGGACCCTTTGGTTAAAGTGAAGGCTAGGCCTCAGGTGATCAAGGTTGGCAGAACTGAAATGAAACAAGAGAAAGAAAAATAAACAAGAGATACTCATAAATACAAACTTGGTCTTCAGAGGTGGAAAGTGGTCCTTTCGCTCTGTCTCCTGGGTGAAAATGTCAAAGACGATGTGTGGGCGTGACCTGCAAACAGTCACATGGGGTTGGCCAGAAACCATCAGGCCCGTTTTTTTTTTTTCTTTCTTTCTTTTTTTTAATTTAAATTCCCGAGCCGTTCTGGAGGATATGTGGCAGAAAGTGCCAGTCGAGCGGGCCTGACGGTGAGCGAGGAGGAGGAGGAGGGGGGGAGGGAGGAGGAGGAGCAAGAGAGCGCTCCGTCTTTACAAAGGTACGTGGCTGAAGAGGTAGGACACTGACTCGCCGTTGTGGGTTCTCCTGATCGCCTCCGCCAGGATCATGGAGATGTCGATGACCTGGAGGAAAACGAGTCAGACGTGAGCAAAATAAATCCTTAAATCTACATAACTGCGTAAATTGTTTCTAACCTGTACAAACAAATAATTAAACCACCTCGTGTCTCAGTTTCAACATTATTTATTTAGAACAGTTTGCTGTTTATTAAGAGCATTTTACACACCACACATAATAAAGATCGCTCCCTCTCCCATCTGTACAACCTGCAGCCCGTCACCAGGGCAACGCTGCTGTTTATGTCACGGGGGGAAACATGTGATTTCCTTCCTCTTATTGTTGCTGCCATTGCTACCACCTCTGTGCTCACATAGTATAATAATATTTCCCCATTGGCAGTTTGCAATTCATGAATACTGGTGTCACACAAAGGTTTCGGACAGTTGGGCTGTTTAGACTCTGGCTGCAGGCGTGCTAATCTTACCTGCAGGGGATTTAGGTTAACTTTTAGAAATACTGGATGGCTCTATTAGGGGCCTGCAAACTTGAGTGGGATGAAAACTGAGAAAAGTTCTGAAATGGACGCGATCAGTGGTGTTTTTCTGGAGTCAACGTGCATGAAAATGCAAACAGAAAGTCACAGGTGAGTGTTCTGATGTGCTGTCGGCTTTAACACCTCGACAAGCGAACGACTTGACCTCAGATTAACATTTCTGTTTGCATAACACATTAAGGTCAAGCATTTTCCTGCATCAGGTGGCGGTGTGTTTGATTTGCAAAAGTAGAGCATAAGAAGCAGAATAAGATGGACTGAGAAGACCAATAAGTGACCAAAAAAATCAAGCTAAAATCTTTTAATGTGCACAAGACGTGGCATCTATTTTGTCTTTGTGTGTGTGTGTGTACCTGTATTTTCGGGCACGCCTTCATCTTCTCCTCCTGCGGGATGGTGTTGGTCACCACCACGGCCTCAAACGGGGCGCTGTTGATGCGAGAGATGGCCGGACCGGAGAAAATGCCGTGCGTGAGGATGGCGTAGACCTTTATCGCACCGGCATCGATCAACCTGGGAAAAAAAAGGAGAAGTCAAAACTGTAAATGCGGAATTTATTCTACTTGTTTTATAATAATACATTTTGTTCTCTCTTCACTTTCTGTTACCGAGGCATGAAATGGATCAAAGGTGCAAATCAAAGCTGATAAAAGCAGCTTATCAGGTGAATATTAATATGCAAACGTCTGCAAGCACAAAGCAAACAGAGTCCAACTCTGAACACACTGTGAACCCAGTTTAGACTCAGATAAAAGCTTCTTGCTCTTTGTTTCTGCAATCCTGTTTCAGTTTGTCCATCACACACGAGCAGAACAACAGAAAAAGAAAATATTTAAACGACACCGACTTGTCGGCGGCGTGGCAGATGGTGCCGCAGGTGTCGGCCATGTCGTCCACCAGGATGGCCACGCGGTCCTTGACGTCTCCCACCAGCACCATGCGGTCGACCTCGTTGGCCTTCTTCCTCTCTTTGTGGATGAGGGCGAACTCCACGTTCAGACGGTCTGCGATGGACGTCACGCTGGACAGAGGACGGGAGGAGAGACACATTAAACACAGATACTTACTGTAATCCTCTTGATCTGACTGCAAGGAAACCTGCCAACAAATCATCACCGAAAGAAACTTCTGCACGTCATAAAGACATCATCGGATTCTTACCGCTTCGCTCCTCCGGCGTCTGGAGACACAATGATACAGTTTTTCCACTCTGGGATATTTTCTCTGATCCACTGCAGAACAGCAGGTTCTGCATAAAGGTTGTCTACAGCGATGTCAAAAAAACCCTGAAAAGAAAAAGACAACAGCCAAAAATTATTATTTTTTCTTCTCATGAACAACAACAACAACAGCTAATGTTCTAAATTTAGACTAAATTTTTAAGTTGCAACTAAGTCAGAGCAGGAAAAGTCAAGCATGTAAAACAAATGTAACTCAATCCACACACATTTAATACAAAGGAAAATATTATCAAGTTTGCCTGATTTAAAACAAATCACAAGTAAAATTCTGCATCTTTCTCGTATTATAAATTGATCCTGGTCCCAGAAAATTCCAGTATTCACACTCTAGTATCCTGCTTATGTTTTCTGTATTTAAACAGCTTACCCTGGTTTTTAGAAACCTGGAGATGAAACCCGAATTCTGTGGCATGTTAACACTTAATCCAGGTGTCTGAACCATCTCATAGCGACAGATTATGAGAAATCGGGACGATCAGACACCTGGATAATGTTATGATCATACATGCAGTGATACATATCCCAAAAATGATCTAAAACAAGGATACTGATGCACATGTAAATACGCTCATTGTGAGATATCTGTGCTTCTGGGATACTCTGCCCCCGAACTATGATGCAACAATGCACTCGACCTCACAGTGCTTGCTCCAAACCTCAAGTGTGGACTGTATGGAGCGAGCAAATGAGAGTAGCTGCAGTAGAAATGCTGATTCTACTCTAAAAACAACCCCAGCTACTAAGCTAGTGATTAACACTGTTGATCAGCGTGTTGCACCTCCTGAACCCTTGCTAAACTAAGCTAAGATAGCATATTTGAAAGTTTAAGCGTTTTATTTTCTTCAGATGTGTCCACTTTTTTCCACTGACGAGCAGGTCGCCTCTCTGCGAGACAGACTATGACCAGCGAGTCTGTAACAGTGTAAACACAAGTGAATGCGTCCTCGCCGAGAGAGACAAAGACATGAGGAAAAGACTCAAGTGAGGGAAACAAGGATGATTTAAAAAGACTTGGTATGTGCCTGCTGTCTGTTTTTATTTCTGGGAGGGGGGATGTTCAATCTCAAACAGGCTGTCAGGTTGCTCCTTAAAGTAAAAACAAAATAAGTCATATCTTTATCTAGTAGATTTAACTACAGACTGACTCGGGTTCAAGTTTGACTGTAAATGCGTGTACTGACCTGGATCTGTGAGGCGTGGAGGTCCATGGTGATGATGTGGTCGGCGCCGGCCACAGACAACATGTTTGCCACCAGCTTGGCTGAGATGGGTGCTCGACTCTGGGACAAGCATCAAGACACAGTCGCTTGAGGTGAGTAAGTAAGAAAAGAAATGTTGAAACTTTTTTTTTTTGGAAAAAACAGACTGGAGAGTTTGCCTTTTTAAATCATTTGAGGTGAACTTGTCGTGCTGCTTCTGCAACCTCCTTTTGCCAAGAGGACATTTTGTCAGGACTTTACGTGTGACCTTTATGTTACGGTCAGTCAGCCTAAAAACCTCGCAGCCCGCCACGGGCGAGTTCACTGGAGAAAAGCCAAACACTGTGTGGCAGCGGGTTGCAGGGCTTGTTGACAAAACTTTCGACTACCTGGAGACGACGGCTGAGCTGTGTGAGCGCTGCGAGGAAACACAGATAAACTGTCCATTTATAACAGCTCAGGACCCTGTTACTAAGCTTTTTGCTCATTTTCCATATTTAAGTCAACGTTTTTTTTGTTTAAAAATATTTTTAAAATGTATTTTACTCTCAAGTTTCCCTCGTCAGCTTGAGATCACCCACATCATCAACAAACATTGTGTTTGTGATTAAAACTGCAGTCCTGCAGGAGGCCTGCAAGCGGCACATTTTTACAAAGTGAAATCTTTATCCGACATGTGGATGAGGAAGCGTTTGCAGAGCTCTGACCCTCACATATTACACTCTTATGCAAGTAAAAATGCTCTAGAAACATATTGAATAACCGTCTCTAAGAGCAGCCGGACTGAAAGAAAAGAGGAGGAACACGAGGAGAATACGTCAGTGTAAAACTCTCCAGCTGCTGCTCTCTTGTTGCTTCATATGGAGCCGATTTGCTGTTGTAGCGACATCAACCACTGAAGCAACACCAGATAATGATTTACAAGATAAGCAGGTCGCGTGAACCAGTTTCTCAGCCTGCTGGAATGTCTCATGTGTCAATTTCTGATTTTTTTTTTTCCAAGAGCAGTAAACCAAACAGGTCAGATCGCAAACCAGAGAACTGCAATAATGCTTGACGGATTGTCAACCTGCAGGGCTACAGAGGAAATAACCCCAGTATCTAACATTTATACGCAGTGTATAAACATTTATTAACATAACAGAGTTGCCAGATACAACAGTAGTATAAAAACCTCCTAATAACCTCAACAGATACTGAAAAAAAGTCACTGAACAATGTCTGGTTCAAATCAAATTTCAGGCGGACGATAGTTCAGTTCATGACAAAAGACTGAACTTTGTCCTATGACAACATATTTTATATTGTTTCAACTGTGTTTTGCAATCATGAACACATATCTGCTTACAAATACATTATATTCTGCTCTAAGTACTACTTTGTTACATGCTCATTAGGGTAGAAAATTGGAAAAACTTTCCTTAATCGTTGGTAACATTAATGATCAATTAATCAATGAATCATTATTAATAACAAAACGCTGCAAATGTGCTTGTATCAAAATTACTAAATGAGGTTTTTTTTTGTCCTCAATCACAGCGTTTCCACGGCAACATATTGTATATTCTCTGACAACATGACAGAGCCTGTCAAACATCAGCCAATATTTATTACACGCCTTTGTTAAATACTCGGCTCTGATTGGTCAGTATGAGAGGTTTAGAAAAATCTAACGACAGGAGACAGGACTGATAAATGTCCAGCAACACACAGTACAAGCTGACAAGTGTGTGTGTGTGTGTGTGTGTGTGCTGTCTCTTATACACATCTAGATGTGTATAAGAGACAGGTATAAAAACCTCCTAATAACCTCAACAGATACTGAAAAACATCACTGAACAATGTCTGGTTCAAATCAAATTTCAGGCGGACGATAGTTCAGTTCATGACAAAAGACTGAACTTTGTCCTATGACAACATATTTTATATTGTTTCAACTGTGTTTTGCAATCATGAACACATATCTGCTTACAAATACATTATATTCTGCTCTAAGTACTACTTTGTTACATGCTCATTCCACAGCAACATATTGTATATTCTCTGACAACATGACAGAGCCTGTCAAACATCAGCCAATATTTATTACACGCCTTTGTTAAATACTCGGCTCTGATTGGTCAGTATGAGAGGTTTAGAAAAATCTAACGACAGGAGACAGGACTGATAAATGTCCAGCAACACACAGTACAAGCTGACAAGTGTGTGTGTGTGTGTGTGTGTACCTTGTCCTTCTTGTCCTGACGGGCGTAGGGGAAGCAGGGGATGACGGCGGTGACGCGGGACGAGGAGGCGATCTTGCAGGCGTTGATCATAATTAGCAGCTCCATGAGATTGTCGTTAATTTCACCACAACCGCTCTGCACGATGTACACGTCCTCGCCGCGCACGCTCTCTCCGATTTCCACACTGTTGAGGACGACAAAGAAGGGAAACGTGTCAGATTTTGGGGGGGGGGGCACAGTCGAGACTTTCAGGCTGTCGTATTTCAAACTTAAAAAGGCATTTAGTTCATTATGAAGCTCCTATGACACATTTATGAGTAGCGAGTGTTGATCGGTTCAGGTTTGACTCAGATAAAAACCTGTATAAAGTTATGTGTGACACAGCTGCCTTGAATGTAACAAACAAGTTTGGGCCGAGCCCCTTCACTCATCCGAGGATGTTTGGAAAGGAAACTTAAGACAAGCACACACACAGAGCGAACCTGCCTCAAACACTGCAGCCAGCAACATGTGTGTGTGAAAAATTCCTGCGTGGGACATGACCAGCCCCCCCCCGGGGCTCCGTCATGTGATCAGTGGACATGTACAGTTGTAAAGGGTGAGAGTTGGGGCCTGTCTGTACAGTCACATGGCTGCGTTTTTTGTCAAAGAGGGGCCAGCGCGTACAAACCAGTGTGTCTGCGCAGGTGGTGAATCACTGAGAATAAAGGCTGCAACTCACATTTGTTTAAGGTGGTTTTTTAAAGAGAGTATTTCAGGCTCAAAATAAAAGATTTGGTTACCTCTTGGTTAACTGATTAATTATTTCAGTCATCTTTCAGGCAAAAATGTACATATACTTGCTGATTCCGGCTTCTCAAATGTGGATTTGCTGCTTTTCTTTGTGGTGTATGACAGTAAATCTCTGTTCAGAGAATAAGTACAGGATATAATCCAATCCAATGAGTGGTCAATGCTGACGTCATCTGTGCTGTGGACACATTCGGTCAGTTCTTGATCTTTATTAGTCTCCACATGAGCCAGAACGGATCCATTCAGGATGGACAGGCACCACCTTGAGCGAAAACATTTCCAGATAGTCAGGGTGGCACAAAACACGAGAAAAACGGGACACAAAAAGTGACAACTTCCACACAAGGAAGACAAAGCAATAGAGCCACATCTGGGGCTTATTTTCTTCCTGAATGTACTGTGTTTTATTGGTTTATATAAAAGCTTTTTAACGGCCCCTGTTTCGTCACAGGCCTGCCATCTTTGGATAAAAGTGTGGGTATATAGTATCTACTCAAGAGAGAATTACGCTGAACAACAAAACTAGGTAGTGTCAATAAAATCTTTATTTAGACATTTCTGCCTGTGCAAACAAACAGGTCTTCCCGCGGTTTCATTCCCAGAAATCCACTCCCTCTGCTCTGGTCCTTGACCTCTGCAAGTCACCTGCATTGGAGCTGTGAGAAGAGCTGTTATTAAAGTGCCTTTCTCACCTCGCTGTTAGTCTGCCAGGATGAGAAAATCTTTGTTTTGCATTTTGTGTCGCCCAAACAGCCGTGTTCCCTAGAGAGAAACCTCAGCATGGATAATCAGGAGTTTTCCCTGGATTTTTAGAGCTCTGGTGGGTGGAAACATCCCCAGCAGAGAGAGTCTTACAGGGGATAAAAGGGTCAGGACACCTTTACAAGCTCTGACCGTGTTTAATGGAGGAAACTGTAGTGTTGGGGCTCACTTTTTTAGTTCTCATGCAAAGGAAAGATTACAAAACAGCATATGCCGTGCGGTCGATGCTGGACGCTTTAATCCAGAGTGCATTTACAATAAAGTGAGTGCATCAGTGAGTGACCCCACTGGGGAGGAAATCCAACTCTGAGCTGCAGGATCACAAAACACATTAGTGCAGCGCAGAGAACAAAATGCACTTAGATGAGACGGTCTGCCGCAGATATATGCTGAACTTAAAGCTGCATTGGAGGAATAAGTGTTGTGATGCGTTCAGGCCAACAAAGTCGAGCAAACGGGCCAACATGAAGGCAAAAGGTCATCCTGCAGAAGAGTTCAAACAACGCTGCAAGACCTTAGCTGACTCCGCTCAAGACCAGGCAGCCATGCAGGCAGTAAACAGTAATAAAAGTCCTTTGTGATGCTAATTTTAAACAAGGTTAGCTGCTAGCGTGCAGTCACTGATTCAACTAATGGTCAGCTTGGCTTTGGAAATGAGCGCAAATGAAGTGCATGTGATTTTAGCACTGGTGAGTTATGTTAACTATCTTCTCTCGCAAAGCAGGCAGTATTGAGACCTGCCTATGATAAATAACTTTCTCATTCAAGTGAGGAAAGACTAGAAACAATATCTGGCATTTAATACCTCTGTCTAAAATACTGCAATGGCTGAAGTGGTTTATTTGACTGCTTCTAACCCTGGGAGATGCTTGTAGCTGCAGTTATCATCTCTAGTTAACCAGCTCATGTGAATCCACCTTAAGTGACTATTCTCCCGTTCAGTATGATGGTTGGAAAGTGCCTGGTTGTTTTTTTGGAATATACAAATAAAGAAAAAAATCAGGAGAAATTTGGACACAAGTGGTGTTCCAATAGCATCCAGCGAGCTAACGGATAGGTGAGGGTGATGAGGTGTCACGTCAAATTTTGTACACCGGTAACAATTTGTTCCCACTTCAAAACGAGGGTGTCTGAAGTGAACCCCAGACTTGCGAAAGATCTCGCGAGAGTAATGAATTTAACCCAAACCGTGATCTTTCTCCCTAACTAAGTGTTTTCTGTCCCTAAAAAAGCTAAGTACATCTTTATCACAGTGTTGTCACGTTATAAAACATAGTACGCATGTAAAAAAAAGAAAAAAGGTGCATAATGAGGAAACAGCGCGCCCAAATCTCGTGAGAGATTCGAGAAATCTCAGTTTCCCACCTAGACACGATTCAAAATTTTACAGCGCTGCATTAATGCTAATATTAACGGGCTAATAAAACAAGCAGGTATCCTTCTCATATATACGGTCACTCCACATTAGTTTATATGAACAGAATGGGCTTTCGGAACTCTTTTTGTCTTCCATCAGGTCGTGTGTTAAAGAGAACCCGAGATCCACCAAGATCTCGCGAGAGTAATACTTATAACCCAAACAATTATCTTTCCCTAATCCTTAAATAGCGTTTATTGTACCCAAACATACTCTAGCTTTTAACCACAGCGGTGTCACATTATTAAACATAATGTATACAGCCTGCACAAACAGCACATGTAAATCTCGCGATAGTTTCGCTAATCACGGGTTCCCTTGTAGGCTCGACCCTGTGCCTCCCATCTCAGGGGAAACATACGTAGTTAGCATGATACGTAGAGAACAAAATGTAGTGTTACGTAATATCACAACTACTCTGGTTCATTCTAACGGCTACACAAACCAAGCAGGTACACTTATAAAAGCTCAACGTAAAGAATCCAGGGCTAGCAAAGCTGTCCGATAAAGGGCACAGTGGAATTAGCTTGCTAGCCTGGTGTGTTTACATGTGCTAGCTAATCACGTGTAGACGTCAGCGCTGCCCGCTGAATAGTAAACTATTGTTAGCTTCAAGCTAACCTACCCACATGTGATACCGAGGCTGAAGCAACAAGAGCAGATATACGCTCTCTAAAATATGCACCTTAAGCTTTACATGTGTGTGTATCAAAAGCCGAGCGAACCACACGCATCGCATAAAAACATAAAAATGTACTCACCATGTCTCCTGGTTGCTGAATTTCTTCGTTATCACTTTCCCCAGCTCTAGTCCCAGCCGATCAGCTACTTTCTGGGACAGGTCGTGATGAGAGCTCCCGCTAAAAAGCACGATGTTAGGCATGTCCGAAACCCCGCTGCAGCTTGACCAAGAAAGAAAAGAAAAGAAAGTAAAAAGTACCGAAAGTAATCCCCACTGAAGGGTTGTGAAAATGGGAAAAATGGCTTGCTAGTGTTGCAGCCTGAGCATTGCACTGATGCAGCGGTGGGGACAGTGTGCAGAGAGGAAATATCAGGTCAGTGTTTGCATGGTAAAAGGGAAGTGCCCTCTCCTTATTGGACAGTGTAGTAGTCCTCTGACACATGGACACTTACGCTGCTGTATTGTTTACTAAACACGCAATGATCTATTTCTAATATTAACAAAGAATATGAACTCCTATTTTACCTGATTATGCTCTGTTTTATGCTTTTAATTTGTATTTTTTGTATTATAACCTTTATTTTTGTTGCGATATGTCCGATAAATAATTGTTTTTTATAATGTATGAGCATCTTAGTTGAAAAATGTCTCAACTGGCTTATTAAAACCCACCAAAGTAATTATTAAATATTATCATTAGTTACTCATAAAAGTAATAATTATGAGTGTAACATGCATCTATTAGCTTTAAAAAAAAAATAAAAACAAATAAAAATCTGTATATTTATTGACTTACTCATTCATTAAAGGATTTTTATATTATCTTTTTGTGACCTTGTATATGTGATGCCTATATTTTATTCTATTTATTCAGAATCAGAAATACTATGAAAACTATGTACATTATAATATGACTACAATATAAACAGAAAGAAAAAACAAATATGCAATGTATATGTATAATGCAATATATAATAGCAGTGTACATAACAATATATATGTATATATGTGATAAAATAGAAGAATAATATAGAGAAGCATATTAGTTGCGATGTACAGCATAAATGCAGCATTGATTTGTTTGTAATTATTCTTTTAATGCATGGCTAATTACTCTAAATTCCACTCCAAATGAAATGTTTAGTCAGTTTCCAGCCTTTTAAATGCCTTTTTTTTTGCTGGTTTTCTTCGTCCTTTATGATAATAAACTAAATATTTGGCTTCAAGAAATAATAATGGGATTTTTAGGTCATTTTGTGACATTTTAGAGAATTTTTCATTTGAGCAGGAGGAGGGGGGTCACCTGACAGCTGCTGCTGCTTTGGACTGACTGAATCCAACGTGCACACTTGTGATATTGGTTCTTGTTATTAGATTTTCCACTCAGTGAGCAGTCAGCTGAGACTTGATGCCTCTCGTGTGTCGTTTTTGTTTTCACTGGTGGCAGACGAACATCAGACCATCATTACTGTCATGTGCTGGCCAGCTAATTCACTCGTCTTCAGATCCAGACTCTGGACATTGGAGACATCCTGTAAAAATAAAAAGGAGGGTGACACAGCTGCCCTGTCTTTCCAAACGCATTTCAGGAATTCAACTACTGCACAACCTCCACTATTGATTATTTACACTTGGATTGCACTAACATGGACTTTGAGTATTCATGGATCGTAGGATTGGATTACAGGGAGAGTTTGGATTTTTTTTTATTTAAGAAAAGGTCAGGATTGGGGAACTTTTGGGGCTATTTCAGGAATTTTTCACATCAATAACAAGCCATCTGGACAAAATCAATTCACAGACACACTCAGTATTAATAGTGCCGTGTGCCATCTCTTCTTAAAGGGATAGTTTGGATTATTTGAAGTGGGGTTGTATGGGGTACTTTTCCATAGTCACAGTATTTTCTACAGTAGAGGTTCTGGTGTAGGAAGCTCAGCTATGTACTGCTGTGGACAGAGTCAGCAACAAAAAATATTTTAGCCACCAAAGAAAGTTTAATATGCTATATTTAGAATAGTTTGACCACTTTCACTAGGTGCAAGACAGTCTTTTCCTGAGGGAAACAAATATCTCTGTAAACCAACCAAACTCCACTGGTGAAATCAGTCATTTTGCCTCACAGAGCATGTGATTTCTTCATCTACTGCTGCCTTTATTGGTTAGTTTGTTTGTTATTTTGTGACTTTGGTGAGTCTGAACTAACCCGAACTAACACAGCAGTCCCACATTAACAACAACATACTTACTAATTAAGGCAGCAGTCGACCAGCAACTCTTGTGTTCTTGTGAGGTAAAAATACTGTTTTTGCCAACAGAGTTTGGTTGATTTGGAGAAAGCGATATTTGGTTCATATATCGGTGGTTTCCTGTCAGAAAAAGCTGTCTGACATTAAGGTAAAGTGGTGAAAATACTCTATGGATGAGTACCTCATATAACCACGCTTCAAAAAATCCAAACTGTCCCTTAAACAAGAGATAAGAGAATCTGTTAACACCGTGTGTATCTGTGAATTGATTTTGTCCAGACTGCTTGTTACTGACGTGGAAAATTCCTGAAATAGCACCAAAAGTTCACCAGTCCTGACTTTATTTAACCCCTCGCAGTTTCAGCTTTTATTCAACCTGCAAAGAGAAAAAGAAACGCAAGCCACAGATTGTTGTATTTTTCAGAAATATATTTTATAGATGATGTCAGAGATGAAATGTCCAAAGCGTAGGTCCCAAAGAAAGATAACATTTTTCATCAATAGAGACAAACAACAAACAAAAAATAACTTTTTTATCCATTTACATGTAAACCGAGAATTGCTCTTGAGCCACAGTGGTTATATATATAGAACTGGCCGAGGTGGGTGTGACAATCAAAACGACGATGCCCTTTTTTCCAAACCGATATCCGTCATCATTTCTCTACCGTTCAAAGATCTTTGACAGAGGAACATTCTTTGGGAGTCTTGTTTAAGGTGTGAATGTAGCAGAGGTTTGGCAGAGCGTGTTTCTCTTTAGCACAGTCCATACATGTCGTAAGTGCTGAATCATGTTAAAATCACTTATTGGAAACAATATTCAATAAGAACAATATCAAATGTTTCTCAGTGGAGTCATTTGGACAAAGTCTTCTGAATTGTTTGCACACCAGGGAGGAAGAAAACCCGTCCTGCCTGGTGCTCTCGGGAGTTGCCGTGGGAGGTGTTTTAAATTTTTTTAAGTCCTCCAGTGTTCTTCTTCTATTGTGCAAATACATTTTTGTTACATAGACAAGCAGGCATGCTGACTCACAAACCATGCAAAGAGTTAAAGTTGGCGCGAGCAGACGGCAAAAAACGAAAGAGTAGTATTAAAAGTTTCTACAAAATAAAAACTCAAATTCACTTAAAAAATGGGAGGGGGAAAAAAAAAAGCCAAATTAAACGAGTAACAAGTGGAATGTTTTGTTAGACATGAAAAAATATCAACTTAAGCTCAAATTTTACAAGTTTATAAAATGATATTAACTTAAAATAAACATGATAGTCGTCTTTAATCAGGTGTTTAACAAAGCAGTTGACAGATGGGGGGTTAATTTGAGTGATCCACTACTGCACTGTAAAAAAAACAACCCAAAAAAACAAACAAAAAACAAGTTGAGAAAACTCATAATTTCACAGCAAGTGTGACTTTTGAATCAAGCTCAAACACTAAAGTTTTGAAATAAACAGATTAAAAAAGTTTTGCCGAACCTGTAATCTTTTGTTGAGATAATTTTTCTTCTTAAAAAAAAAAACTTTGAATTTTGAGTTGAAACAGAAAATGCTGTCTTGCAAAATTTGTTAAGGACACTCAAAGTGAAAATGGTTCATTCAATATCTTTAGCTTCAACAATCTCAAGGCAACTGTCTTCACTAAATGTTTGAGTTTTAAGTCAGACTCAAACTCTTAAGTTTTGAAATAAACTAAAAAAAAAAAGGTTTTTCTGACCTGTAATCTTTTGTTGAGATAACTTGTCTTCTTTAGATAAACTTGAATTTTTATAAAGTTTGCATTTTAAATATTATTTAAGTGAATCATGGTTAATATTTTAACAATTTTAAGCACCCAAATAATAATAAATCAGGTTCACAGCTCACTGTGAACAAATTTTTGGTTTCTAAACCTCAGAGATTCAAGTTTATCTGAAGAAGACGAGCAAATCTCAAAAGATTACAGGCAGGGATAACTTTTTTTAGTTTATTTCAAAACTTAAGAGTTTCACTTAAACCACAGTTTTCAAGCACCCAAATACTTTAATAATAATACTACTACTAACTTTTAAATACAGACTTTTGGGGGTTTCTAAAACTCAAAGATTCAAGTTTATCTAAAGGAAAAAAGTCAATTCTCTCAACAAAAGATTACAGGTTGGAAAATCTTTTTCCAAACTTAAAGCTATAATATGTAACATTTCCTCATTAAAATGTCTAAAAACACCAAACATATGTTATATATATATATATATATTTTGAGCTGTGTGCTTAGATATTTCAAGGTAACATGCGTTGCTAGCTCGTTGCTATATGCTTTAACTTCTGTGAAAACAGGATATGTCGGATACATCAGAGAGTGAAGAAGGAAGTCAGCAAATGTAACTAAACGTAACACGAGTAAAAACTTGAATATTACCTCGTCCATGAACATGATTTCTGCCTGAGTCATGTCAGATTGATTTTCATCTGCTGCGGTGGGCTAGCTGCTAGTTGCTGGATCTCTGTGAAAAGATGAGATCTATTGCATACATGCATAAAGTGAAGATAACAACTCCCACAATCCCACGCTACTTCACAAAAACTACGTCTTTTGATGTTGTTTTAATACGAGAGAGACCCCTAGTGGCAGAGCTTACATATTGCACGTTTAAGAGCTTGAATGCGACTTAAAACTCAAAAAAATTTAGTGAAGACAGTTGCTTGAAATTCTTGAGTTTTCTCAACTTGTTTTTTTTTTTGCCAGTGTGGTGTCAGATCAGTTGAAGTCAAGCAGGAGGAGGGGAAGGAGGAGGCACTGATGTCGTGGAGAGTCAAACATGATAGTGCAACACATGCTCAGAAAGAGATTTTGTAAAATTGTCGGCTGATATTTCCCATCCAAAACTCATTTAAAAAAAATTCCACTTTTTCCACGCGTGCGTCCCCTCCGTGTCTTTTCCCGTCCAGCTAGCTACATAAAACGGCCTCGAAACCTCTTTTTGGATGTGTTGTCACAGTCGAAAGGTTAAGTGCATATCACCCATGCACGAGAGCATCAATTAGGCAACAAAGTGATCAGACGTTTTACTGTGAAGGTGTTCAAAAAAGTCAATTGCAGTGCCGTGTAATGATTCACTTGAGGGCGAAACAGTGCAGTCGATGACGAGTTTAAATATGCTGCTATTTTTTTTTTTTCAAAGTTCATGGAGTAATATCGTACACCATACTGTTTGTCGCTCACAATATCATAGCTGTCATTAGTTAGAGTACATTTATAAATTTTCCATATACAAATCTCCTATAAACAGTACATGTTATAAATACACAATTGATGAAAATGCAGAAAGGCCGAGAGAGCCGTAGAAAGAAAGAAAGGAAGAAAGAAAGTTGCTCCTTATTTTTGATAAATACAAGAAAGAAAGAAAGTTGTTTTTTCTTTTAGAACAAGAGGTGACAATAGTACTAAGTGTGAGAATGGCAGCCCTATAACTATCCAGAAAACGGATAAAAACACAGAACAAAATCTATGGATGAAAAAAGTTAGAAAAATAATCTTATACAATAAAAAATAAAAAGTGGACACGCTTACCAAACACGTCCCCCCCCCCGATATTGTAAATTGACAACTCGATGTGGAAATCATACATGTAGATACAAACAGGCAATACTCGATTACTGCCTCTCAAAATATATTCAATTCAATATACATGACTAATGTTTAGCTCACACTAGCAAACCAAGGTAGCTGCCAACCGGCGAAGCATGGGAGGCCGATCGGCACGCGTACGGAAATGCTCACTCGATCTGTGAAGGATTAAATTAGTAAACATTTAACTGGGTATACTGGGAGGGGGCCTTATCCGAAAGGGCCAATACGAGAAATGTTTGTCGACTTGCCAGCTAAGTGGAGTGAAAGTACTACTGTAAATGCAAACTCATGCTTTGGCTTTTCTTGCTTGGCTTTCTCTTTTGGATCACATTCAAAAATCTCTCTGCTCAAACGCATGCTTTATGTGTTTACAAAGCAATGACTTCAGTTAAAGGGAAGCTACATCAAAGGCTGAACCTTTTTTTTTTCTTTTTTAGAGAGAGAGTTTTCAATCTAATTTCCTTGTCTGAAGGTCTCCATGTTTGCACCGTTTCTCTACTGAAGCTGGCAACTACCTTTACAAAGCGGTTTCTGTTTTGTTTTTTTTCTTCTTTTTTTTTTTTTACAGAAAAATAGATCCATCCAAAAGTAAAGTAACTCTTCAAGAGAGGCTGTGAGAGACA
>JAJHUR010099313.1:1174-11742 GCA_027495735.1 Lutjanus campechanus | reverse complement strand
GCTCCATCTGCTTACTTTATTAGTTGTCAACCATCAAATTAATCATTAACAATTTTGATAATCAATCAGTTTGAGTAATTTTTTTTTAAAAAGTCAAATTTCTCTGACTCTAGTTTTAGTCTTCTATGACAGTTAACTAGATATCTTTGGGTTGTGGACAAAACAAGACATTAGAGGACGTCACCATGGCAATTTTCCGACAATTTATAGAGCAAACAATTAATTAATTGATTAAATAATCAATAGATCAATTGACAATGAAGATAATCATTACATGCAGCCCTAATATTGAGATGCACTGATTAATCATATCCTAAAGGTCCCCTCCAGACATGCTTGAAAGCATAAAAATACTTATATACTATACTCTTTCTCACTCATTAAAAAAAATCTGTATTCTATGAATATGAAAATATTCCGGGACCATGATGTCTCCTGCTTCTCTGCGTCCTCTGTGCACAGTTTCTGCACTGGAGGCTTCAGGTTGCCACATCAAGTCTTGTTTAAGTTGCATATTGGACCCCGATTGGCTTCCAAACTCACGAAATCATGGTTGCACGCGCACGTCTAAAACTCAGACTGAAGGTGAGGACAGAGAAAGTTTCCCTCTGCAGCAGATGAATGTGAAAACAGCCTTCTAGTGTCGAACTGCACATGCATCACTCTGCACAGTGAAGGTCAAACATCCGAGTGAGGGAACAATAAGCAAAACTCTTGTTTGATGAAAACCTACTAACCAATCATCAAGAAATCTTACTATTTATCATACTGACTTTTGTTGAACATAAAGTTTTACAAGCAACCAAGACTTTTAACTTGCACTGGATTGAAATGTCTGAGTGAAATACAGCAGTTTTAACATATTACAGTAATTACATCTGTAAGTTTTGTACATATTTTTGAGAGTTTATATAAAAGATACACTCTTATTCCTGGTTTTGAGTTTGGTCACTGGCAGGCAATGTTCTTGGCACACAGGCAGAAACAAATTGAAACTTGGGAGGAAATACAAAATCCTCTTCTAAACAGCAGGGAGCAAGCGCTCCAAGGAGAGAAAGCTAAACTCACCAACAATGGCTGCACCTGCTGCAATTTTATTTTCCCCCTCGTCCTCATCACCCCTGCCAGCCACCAAAAATAGGAAATTAAGGTCCGAGGAGTGTGTACTTCACTGTTGTCGCGTTACATGATTTCTAAACGATGAAGCCCTTCTCCTTTTCAAAACTTCAAACAGTTACCTCCTGCTGTTACCCCTTGGGGATTCAAGTGCAGAGATGCCCGGTGCACCTTTAAACAGTCGAGTTGTTTCCAAAAAACTTTTTTAGATTATGTGTGATTGCTGCCAAGAGAATTCACTGGCAATGGCCTCCTTTCTCTTCAGTATTTGTCTTTTTCTATTTTCATTTATTTTATGTATCTGGGTTTATTTTGTGTTCTATTAACTGTTGTCTAGTAGATTGGGATATGTTGGAAAGAAAAACCAAAAATGACAACAGTCATATTAAGGTAAAAAGTGGAGAGAGGTTCAAACCGAGGGGAACAAACTGCCTGTTGCATTTAAAGTCAGGCCCTGTGGGAGAGGGTCCCTCAGTTGCCCTTTACTGGTTGGCTGCAGAACACATTGAAATTCCACCCACTTCAGTGCAAGTAAACAGAACCAAAGACCATCTTTATTGTGGAAATATGAAGTTCAGTTTCTGCTACGAGACCCAGTAGTCAAATCCAACAGTCACAGTCTGAGAATGTTTTTGTTTTAAAAAGAAACAGTTTGACACTTTTGCTGCTGACCTCTTTCATATCTCTCTGTTAAATATGAAGCCACAGTCAGCAACAGCTTAGCTTAGCTTAGCATAAAGACAGGAATCAGAGGGAAATCACTAGCCTGCCTCTGTCCAAAGGTAACAAAATCAGCCTAGAACAATTGTTGACCAACGTGCTTTACACAGAAATTCAAAATACAATTTAAAAATCAAAATTACGAG
This sequence comes from Lutjanus campechanus, assembly GCA_027495735.1. NCBI lineage: Eukaryota > Metazoa > Chordata > Actinopteri > Lutjaniformes > Lutjanidae > Lutjanus > Lutjanus campechanus. Next base: position 9,760 of record JAJHUR010099313.1, on the reverse strand, counting down.
ATAAATAATTGTAACAGACAATAATGTTGTCCCATTAATAATTGATGGGACTCAAATGCAGTTGTAAAAAGATGGGTCCTAAGATGAAACTTTAAGAACTGTTTACAGTCTTCGAAAAAAGTTGTATAAAGCTTTTTTTTTTTGGCCCCAGAGGGAGCTGAAGGGTGAGAGATAAATCTAGAGGTGTGGAGTTACAAAGAAGTGAGTTTACCTCATCTCTGTCTGAGGCTAGCGGTCAAGGCTACGTTAGCTGCTACTAGTATAAAACACCAGAAACTCTGACTAAACTGTCGCGGATCAAATTGCATTGTGGATAATGTAGGAGCCAGGTTTTGACAACGAAGAAGAATGTGTGGAATTAGAAAGATGATTACTCTGGTTCTGCATCAATTTATACATTTTTTGTTGTTTATTTGACCTTCCTAAGTCCCGCCCCTTTTCACTCTGTGTTCCCATAACAGTTAAACAAGGTTGGTACTCAGCGGAGCCTCGGTCAACTTTCTCCTTTTCTGTTTCCCTGTTCTTAGATGTGCTATGTGCTCAGCTTGTCTTCGTTCAAAAGAAAAACACATTTTGAAGACGGTTAAAAGATGCTGCTTGGGGATCTTACTGGCAGGCCTCCCCACATGCATGTTCAAACCTCTACAGATGATCCAGAATGTGGCGGCACATCTGTTTTTCAATCAGCCAAAAACAGCACATTCACCCCACTGTTCAGATCACTCCACTGCCTCCCAGTTGCTGCCCACATCAAATTCAAAACCCTAACACTTGCCTCCCTCCTGCTCACTGTGGTCTGCCAGTGAAAGACTCCTGATTCAACCACCACAACAGAGCCCAAAGTCGCAGAGTCCCTCTCAGAAGACCTAGCTCTTCTGTGAACACCTTTGCACTTCATTGACTACACAAGATATATAAATATAGGTATATATGGAGTATATATATAAATAAAATGCTTCTTATGCACTCTACACTGCCACTGGCACTGCTTGTAGGCACCTCCGTCCTATCAGACTTGAACTTTGCTTCATGGCACTTACTCATATTGTTCTCTCCTCACTAGATCCTTGCTTGTGCTGTATCAGCTCTCAGATGTACATTGCTTGGGAAAAAAACAGCTGCTGAATGAAATTTTAATATTGTAAGCCCCGTAAAAGCAACATACATAGTCACAGCTGATCTTAGCTAATGTTAGAAAAACATTACAATGGTAACAAACGTATCACTAGTTATGACTATATATATATATGACGCTTTTACAGGTCCACCAGCAACGTCTTTTAACCATCTTCAAAATGAGTTTTTCTTTTCAACATATGCAAGCCTAGCACAAAGCATCTCTAGGTACAGGAAACAGCAAAGGAGAATGCTGACGGATGTCAGCTGGGTACCAAGCTTGTACAACTGTTATTGGAGCACAGAGCAAAAAGGGGCGGGACTTAGGAAGGGCCAGTCGCTCATAGTGAGTCTGAAAGTGTTATAAGGGAATGAATGAAGAGTAATCTTCAGATATTCACAGAAAGAAGTCTACACCTGCTCTATGTGACAAGTGTTTAGAGTGTTTAGAGATAACTTCTGTGATGATTTTGCAGCATATAAATAAAGTTGACTTGAGTGATTCATTTTCTCCTCTGCTGCGCAAACTGTTGCTCCAAAAATATAAATCCAACCCATAAAGTCTCACTTCCTGGGTTTCTAACATGCCAGTCCAAAGTCAACTCATCGTGCATTAATAGTACTGTAGAGTGGCGGCTCAAATCCCAAACCCAAATTCAGAGCTCTGTGGATTTGTCAACTGCAGCCACCTTCTGTGATTTTAAGCTCCCTGTTCCTAACAATAATGGCTTACATCCATATATGTTTGAAATGTGATTCCGTTTGTTGCACAAATGCTGCCGTAAATCCTTATACAGTAGTTCCAATACAATTTCCTCGACTGCCAAAGCTACTGTAGGCAGTTAAGTCAATAAAACGTTCCCTATATCAGCAACACAGACTGAATCTGGTGTAAAAGAACATCATATACCTACCATATACATAGAGGATGTAGTCGTCGTAGGCCTCTCCCACAGCGTTGGACGCCACGCAGCGGTAGGTGCCGTTGTAGGACTTGTTGAGGTTCTCGATGTAGAGGTCAGGGCCGGTGACCACGGCGTGAGGTGGCACGTCCTCGTCTACTCTCAGCCAGTTGATCTGATGGGGACTGGAGAGCATAAATACCACACACATCACTCAGCCGCTGTCTATCCATGCTAGAAATCTGAAGTAAAGGTCAAATCTGAGATTGTCTGAGGAGGGCCATCGGCAGGCCCTGTCTAATGATGTGTTTTATTCAGCATGCTAACAACTGGTAACATTTAAATGGTACAACGAAATGTAAAGGTTAAGGGGGTGCTGGGACTGCTAGAAAAGGGTTATACAGTGGAAACTAAACAGACATTTCAGTGTGTTTTCAGGTGGTGGGAGTGCGTCCATCTGCTCAAATACTCACTGCGGTTTTCCTTCTGCGATACATGTCAAGTCTAGATTGTCACCCTCTCGAGTTAAACCTTCAGGATATGTCACCACAATCTTCACTTCTGGTTTATCTGAAAAGAAAAGAGTACTCCCAATGTCATGAATGATAACAAAACCGCCTTTTTCCAAAGCAAAAGTTAAATGATCATTGAACTCTAAAGTGAAGCGCTGAGAGAAAACAGACGTCTAAATGAAACATAGAGGAGGATGAAATGATTATCCGATGTGCTCAGTAGAGACATTCAGTCGGTCTACAGTACCTTACAGCAAAATGTTTTTTTTTCCCTCTTATCAATGCTAGCCAAAGATTACCAAAATGTCAAGCGGTTCCAGTCAAGCTTTCTCTTTTTCCTTGAAAGGTCAGACAAAACAGTTGTCTACCTGAAAAAAATTAATATTCTACACAGACTACAAAAGGGTACCTTAACCTTTCTTCGACGTGTACCTCTTCAATCAATGCACCGTTTAAAGAACACCTAAACATCATTTGACACCTGAACAAAAGTTTTTTTTTGCACCTTGTGGTGACTGTCTCAGGAGGCTGTAAGACTGAGAACATCAAGACTGCTCTATTGATCTATTGATAACAGATAGGCAGTGAAAAACATACAGTACATCTATGATCTGATGGTCAGATGATACACTGAGAGACACCTAGACATCTTAAAGGGATAGTTCTGATTTTTTGATGTGTAGTACGAGGTACTTTGATAGTCAGTGTGTTAGATTCAGTAAATGGTGGTTGTCACACCCTCAGTTTGAAGAAGCAGCAGGAGTAGCAGTGTAGGAAGCTAAGAAATATGCAGCTGTGGACAGGGTCAGCAACAAAATGTAATTTAGCCACTTAGCCACAATATCAGTTGTGTGCACGCCACATTTAGAATATTTTCACCTCTTTACCTTGCCATTTATTGGCCTTTTCCAATGGGAAACCACCCTTATATAAGCCAAATATCACTTATCACAAACTCACTCAACCAGACTCCAGTGGCAATGTCAGTAATTTTACTTTGTGGAACACAGGAGCTGCACGTCTACCACTGCCTCGATAGGTTAGTTTGTTTGTGTTATTGTATAACTTTGGTGTTTGAAAAGGTTAGTTCAGATTCACAAAAGTCACAGAATTATACAAACAACCTAAGAAATCAAGGCAGTGTTAAACAAGAAACTTTGGTTTGGTTGGTTTGGAGATAGCAATATTTTGCTTATATAACAGTGATTTGCCCTCAGAAAAAAGCTGTCTGACAGCAAAGTAAAGCTGTGAACATATTCTAAATATAGCCTGTACTTACCCTGATTGTTTTGTTTTTTTTTAAAGGGCCAAGAGTTATAGTATAACAGTTTTTATAGTAAAACTAAATTAAAAACTAAAACTAGGTGTGAAAAAAACATTTTATTTAACTGAAATTACCTGAAACATTTTATTTAACTAGATACAAATGACAATCAACTGAAACTATATTGTGTAGTTTAAAATCTAAGATAAAATAAAATTATGAAGGGGAATGTCTTTAGTTTTTTACTCTCTCAACACCACAAGTGTTTGTGTTTGGATTGTAATACCTATTCTTAACTTCCTTAACTTTGTCCCCGACAAATACCTGCAATATTATAATAAATTTAAATTTAAAACAACAATTGAAAACAAAATAAAAATAAAAATGAATAAGTGATATGAAGTAGTGTTTTCCTCCTATCAAAGTCTAGTTCATTGTTACTCTTAAAATGACAATTCTGGTTTATTTCAACCTGAGTATTTACTATAAATGTGGCCATAGCAGCTCCACGGGTCACACCACCTTTGTACTCACCACCTCCATAGTTATTTGGGGAAATAAGGATGTAGATCTTTATGCTGTTAGCTATAATGGGCATTTCAGGTGGCTTCTTTCCAAGCATTTGCAATGATTCACCAGAATCATAAAGGCTGTTTTTCCCTGAATCTCAACAATGCAGGTGGCGAGTGAAAAGTTAATATGACCAATGAGTCACAAAAGCCATATTTATGGAAAATACAACACCCTCCAAAAGTTTGGAATCGCCTGCCACAAAAGCTTGATTCTGTCCCATCAGGTGGCTGAAAGGACTGCTTTATATTTCTGAATGGTCTCTCATGCTTTTAGGTTGTAGAAAGTCCTCTTTACAAATAGATGTTATTTTGTATGAAGGGTTTGCAAAAAAAAAGGGAAATGTTTTGTACATGGAGAACTAAATGATGTACAATGGTTCAACCAGACTGACAATTGAAAGGGCAGAAAGAGAAAAAGATACTTCTGATGAACAGTTAAATAATGATTTTTTTTTTTTTTTTAAATCACCAGTCACTGGGAAAATAATTTGGAAGCTTAACATCAAACTCTGTTCAGATTGGAACAGATGCACAATAATGCCTATAACAAGCAAGAATTAACAGGCGCGCTGCTTTAGCAAAGCTATTCTTAAAACTTCAAAGTAATAATGTGGTTAGCACGGCTGGAACTGGATCACAGAATATCAGATAAACATACTACGAACTGACAAATCACAGTTTAAACCTGTTCCATCTGAGCAGTGGGGAGATGATGGCCTAAATAAAAACCTGCCCAGTTGCACTGTTGTGGTTCACTAATGATTTAGTGTCACTTAAGGTTTTATTGACTGGAAAAAAATTCAGAATCAAAGGGTTGTTTGTGTGCAAATGGTCATAACAGTATTCTGCACTGTCATGCAACATTGTAGAGACACTGACTTAATTATTCTTCTTTTGGGGCTGAGAGGTAAATAATAAATTTATCATCTCAATTACACAGTTTTTATCTTCATTTTAATAGCCATGGTTGAAGATAAGAAAAAAAACATCGATAGAGGGTATGCATATGACGTCACAGTATGCAGAAGTCACTGGGGTTACACCCATGGAGTGACAAAATGACGAGTGGCATCCCCTATAGAGCAACCGGGTCATGATCTTTGGAAGGAGACAGTGCTGCTGCATTTTTCAAATTGGCACTTTGAGCACCACAGGACTAGTATTATCTAGATCCCTTATATTGGAGAGAAGACAGAAATCTTTACAGCCAATGTCACCAAACCTCTGCAACTCACACCAAAACATTATAGATTAATAAACAGCACAACAGGCCAGAAGAAAATATGTATTTTGGGGTGAACTGTCCCTTTAAAGGTCAGTTAAGGCGAATTCCAGGATGAAATAACCAAGACTCTGATGTATTTTTTCCAGTGACATAAAGTTGTGACTGTTGTCTGAATTACTTTGGCCTTGGTCTCGTCTTTAGGCTTGAAAAAGTACAGCTGTAGGTCACTCACACAGCACTTCCAAGTGTCTTTGAGCCAGGAGGTCCTTTGCAGCTGGGTGGTCAATGATGCAGTCCACTGGCACTCCATCATCCTCTTTGGTGACAGAAAATTTTACCCGGCTGGTGACAGTAAACATCCTGTCATACGTCTCCTCGACTGTGGCCTCACCTGGAAAATCATCACAAGCACAAGAGGGTAAAAAAGTTAACGACAGGGCTAAAGTGCTCAAAAATGAATCAGCAGCACCAACCTGCAGTGACCATATAATGAGCAAATACTCATCGCTATTAAGTGCACTTTACCTGTCAAAGTGGAGCGCTTTCAAATGGCATTTACATTTAATTTATGATTGGGTGATGTGGTGCCCGAACGAGACTTTAGAGGATTGAGACGGGCCCGGGGCCTTCGATTCCTGACGAGAGCAGCGAGGAGCGTCTGGGTCATATAAGCCTGATAATGAATGCTTCTGCAGCTTGAGGGTTGAGCATTGTTGGGGCTAACCCTGCAGTAATCTGCTGCCCACAAGGCCCTGGGCTGTCAGAGGGGCATTCATTTAGAGAGCATTACAATGCCACAGGGGCATCGCATTAGCTGCAGTGCTGAGTGTGATGGTTTACTCGCACTTAATGAAGTGAGGAAATAATTACAGCCCCACTCTGACCTGCAGCACACTTCCATTTCAGCCTTGTCACAGGGGAGCCCGGCTGGACTCACGGAGGGCAAAACACTGTTGTTCCACAGTTGATGATCACCAACACACACATATGTGGCCTCTTGATGGATATTAACCCCGTGTAACACACACCCACCCACCCAAGACCTGCCTACATAAAATTTAAAGTAGTGGGATCGGTAAGTGGTCAGTGCGCTCGAGGGCATTAAATTTGACCACTCTGCCAACTGCGGTGAGAGAACAGGCTGTTTGAAAAGCACGCTGACCGGTAGAGGAGAGCGAGCAAGTCATAACGATAGCATAATGATAATAACAACAGGAATAAAAAGAGTGGTGGTGTGATGAGAAAGCATAAAAATAAACTGTTATTATTTTGCTACAGGATTAATCAGATGGGAATGATTACTGACTGGCAAACAGTTGATTAATTAAGCAATAATACACGAGAGGATGTGCTTTAATGTGATTATTAGCATAACAGTGATGCGGTCAGTGCCTCGGTCCGTAAGCATCACTGAAGTGCTAATAATCACGTTAAAGTTCACTCTCAAGTGTAATATAACAATTGTACAACAGTTTGTTAAAGACAAACTGAAAGATAAAATCAAGATTTATTCACATCGTGTGGACTTTTTGCTGGTGTTATCTCTGTTTCCCTGGAAACGCACGGGGCCTGACTAATAACTGAAAAACAATCAGCCAAGTCATTAGAACTCCTACGTAATAAAACCTAATTTACTACTCCAGCAAAGAGGCAGACCCTCAGTAACGATGTAGCAACAGAGACCATTTGTAGTCCCTGGTGAGTCAGCAGCCAACTTAAAGGGATAGTTCAACCAAAAATGAAAATTCAGTCATCGTCTACTCACCCTCTTGCTGACTGAAAGTTGAGTTGAGTTTTTTAGTCCACAAAACAGTTTCACAGGAGAACAGTGTTGCAGAATCTCCCAAACAATTGCAGTGAATGGTGACCAGATTTTGAACAGGAAAAAAAAGCAATAAAATGCCTCGGTACTGCTCGTTTGGTGTAATGAAAGTCTCCTAAAGCCCCAGCATGCCAAACAGACTTTAAAGATGTCATTTATACCACGTTTTTAGATTAAATCTTCACTATAGATTCTTAGCTTGGAGCTGCGTTCACATACATGTGCAAACAGCAGTGTTTTGTGGACTTAAAAACTGAACCCACCGTTCAGTTGTCATGAGGGTGAGTAGATAATGAAAGAATTTTCACTTTTGGGTGATCTATCCCTTTAAGTTGGCTGCTGACTCAACAGGGACTACAAATGGTCTCTATGTCGTTACTAAGGATCTGCCTATTTGCTGGAGTAATGAAGTAGCAGCTATCTCTTTAAGCTAACGCTTTACAGAGATCATGAGATTTCCCAGACTGCATAATTACCACACATACAAACACACAACTGCTTTGTCAGCTGATTTTGTTGGTTTAGTTTCTGTGTGTGAAACATTTCCAACAACTCCAGAGTGTTGTAAAGTCCAAAATTAAAAATGTATTGAAAAAAGATAGATTTCCAAAATTCCCATTTATCCTCTCAAAAACAGCAGTTTCACTACGGTCAAAAAACTGTTTGCTCTCCGGTTTGTCATACACAAGGGAGGCAGCACCTGTATTCATATTTGACAACCTTGATACCTCAAAAATAGGGAGGATTTCGATACCAAAAAATCGGAGTTTCAGAGACTTTGTTTCCTGGATTCTGGAATGGAAATAACAGCATTTTTATACTGAATACGTTGATTCTCAGGAAAGAAAACAGGATAATTTGTCCCTCTAGCATGAACTCGAGTAAATCTTTGCCATAAATTAATATTCATCAGTTTTCTTTCATTTATTTTTTTTTGCCCCTGCTCCTAAAAGACAATTGATGCAGAAGAATTGACAAAACGCACGCTCCTGTCCTCTAAATCTTTCCTTAAGAAAGGGGGCTTCTTCCTAGAAAGTCTGGTTTGGTGTAGCTGTATAATTTGCACGGGTGGCAACAGTAAAATTTTAGTCGTTTGGGGCTTGTGGACGCTGTACGGTGTCAGAAACAGGTTGTAATAATGAAATGAAAAAATGTGTCAAAAATCTTGAGAAA
>JAJHUR010099311.1:0-11635 GCA_027495735.1 Lutjanus campechanus | reverse complement strand
TCCAAACTTTTAATTGAATAATTTAATTTAATTTAATAATTGTGATATCTTAACAGGCTTGATTACTGTAGAAGCTGCTTTATACATGATGTACTTAAATGTATATCAGACAATTTATTAGATAGACCCAGATAAAACTAGTGCATTCTAGTGCAATAAATCTTACTTCTGTGAAGATTTTTATAGTTTTGTTGAAACAGTTTCCTGCTGGAAGTTGTGCTAATGTTGAATAATACTGAATGATCTTAAGCTTTGTGTCTAATATTTGTCTACCTCCAATCATATACAGCATATTGGTCAGGAAAACTCAACCAATGGTGGATTTTTGGGGCCAATGTTTTTTTTTGTTTTTTTTTTTAAAGATATTGATATATCGGCTGATATTCTTTATAAAGACTAATATACAGAACATAGAATAGATGCACATATTTTTTTTTTTTCAGTGGTTAACATGTGACAAAAATATGTAATGGAGGCAGGATATTTTACCGTTAAACAATGAACTTTATTGTCCAAAGTGATATCAGGGCACTGAAACAGCTTTAACCTGTGTTTTTGTGTAATCATCATAAATAACTATTGATTAAAAAACAGGATATATGTATATATTAAACCTGAATTAAGAAAAAATATCAAATGTACATACAATCTTTCCTGTAGCTATGGTAACAAATAAAAACAATTTCTGCAGACAAGAAATTCAGTTGAAAAAAACCCAACAGGTTTTCATATAGGTACATATCAGAAAACATATATGCCAAAACCAATATAGACACATATTGTGGTGACAGACCAATATCAGGCTGATAATATATCAGCTGAGGTCTAGGTGTTCAAAATATTATAAACATCTTTCAGTACAAAGTTGTACTATTAAACATCAGTACAAACTCCACTTGGTTTCTGCTTTTCATTAAAGTTACAATATATAACAGGTGACAGAAAGTGTGGACACACTTGAGTATCACAATATTATGTTTTGATGCTGTATCGTTTCTCTCCTGGCTGCTGTGTTATTATCTATCTTTAGAGTTCTTATTCCTAAAAGAAAAACAACTTTTTGAACTCAAATTTTATGCAGAATTTGTGTTCTCTATATTTTGACAGTTTATTTTTTCTAAAATTGGATTTAAAAGAAGCAATATATCACCTTGTTTAGAGTATTGCAATATGTTGCTAGTATATTGAATTGTAATCCCTGTACTGTGATATGTATTACATTTAGCCAGATTCTTGTCTAATACACAGCTTTACTATATAATATTAAAATGTTACTGCATGAGCTAGATACTACTATGTAATACTATGTGTAGTACATAATATTGCATAGGAGTATGTGGCAAATGACATTGTGAAAAGCTTTCAGGGATGTGACAGTGTTTGTTCGTTCTGGCGGAAACACAACAGAGGGAAAAAGGGAAGAGGCAATTCTGCACTTTATCCCCCTTTCAATATATAATGCTCACTCGGGGAATTCTTTGAGCCACAGCCACAATCACCACCACCCTCTGCCCTCTCTCCTCCTCCTCTCTTTGTTTCTCTTCCTCTCTGTAGCCATCACACTGCACTGCTGGCTTTCTTCCTCCTCTTACACACTCCTGAGTGCGTGTGTTTGTGCTGCCGCATCTGCTGTGTATCTGCACAGCGTGTGTCTCTCCTGTGTGAGTGTGTTCCTCGGGTTTTATGCATATATATATATATATTTTAGATGTCTGGATTCTACGGTCGTCTTGATAGCCTAGTTTTGTTTGGGAGCGCATGCATGCGAGTGCGTGTGCTGGTTCCACTGTATCTGTTATGAATCTGAACAGCATGTCTCGACATTGTAAATCTCATGCATCTGTTTTTTGTCTTCATAGCCTGTGTGTGTGTGTGTGTGTATGTGTGTGCATGTGCTCTGGCATGCAAGTGAATTTCTCATGAATATGGACAGTAACTGTCATAAATCTGATGCATGTCCTTTTATCTCTGTGTTATGCATTTCTGATTTTCACTCACCTTTATAGCATGTGTGTCTGTGTGTGTGTGTGTGTGTGTGTGTGTGTACATGTCCACATACATGTCATGAGTCTCAATTGTAAATCTCTTGCACGACTTTGATGTGTAATGTAGAGTACAGTCCATCTTGGGCTGGGTATCAAACTTTCATACTTTTATGGCACAGACCAAATTTCTTTAAATACTATCAAGTAGGGAGGCACAACGATAATACCATGATAAACAGTCTGCTTTATGATATTTATCAAAATAGTAAAAAAAACAGAAAAATCACAAATTGAACCAGTCTTAATTAAGTATTAAAATTCCTTCAATATTACAAATTCCTTCTTTAATTTCTTCCTTAATAAAATAAAATAAAAAGCTTGTCTCACTGCATGTGCAAAAAATTGGCATGAAATATTTTTGCCAATCAGTCCTTCAATTAGATATGTTCAATTGCAAAAAAAATAAAAATAAAATGCAGCAGTCAGTAGCAGTTCTTTTATAAAATGAAATTACTTTTTTTTTAAAATTGCGATATCGTGATATTCAACATAATGTTACATCCCTACTATCCAGTATCGAAAAATGCCTTGTCATTCAATACCAAACTTTGATACTTAAGGAGTAAATCTAATCAACAATCAGTGATCAAAGTCACACGCAGCATGCTCGAACCAAGATCTAATAACGCTGGTGTTTCGCTTTTTAACGTTACACATCAGAGTAGGGGATCATTGTTTTTTGTTTTTTTTTAAACCCAGGTAATTTTACCATAATGTGTAATGTAATTTTCTTTTTGTTAAAATGGATTTGGTATCACAGAAAATATTGTTCAGGAACCAGTATCGAGGCCAAGGTATTAGTACCAGGGCTCGGTATCGTTCAAAATTTTTAAATTCTGATACTGGTACCATGGCCTCAATGCCAGTTCCTGAAGGATACTTTTTTTCAACACCAGATTAGGGATGATAATCAGTTGTTAAGAATTTGGTCAATCAGGTAAAATTGATTATTATTTGATCTACAATCAAATAAAGATCTGAAACATAACAGATTATTTTTATGAGCGCGCTCCACATGTTTCTGATATTCAAGTATATGTGATTAATGTGTAGGCCTTTAGATCTCCATGTGTTTTGTAATTTGTCGCCGTGGAAATTAAGTCTTTGAGGAGAGAAAAAACAGCATTTTGTATTGTTTGGTGTAAGCAAAGTTTTTAGGTTTTTTAATTCCGATTAATTGATTAATTGATTGTTAATGTGATCAATTAAGGAAAAGAGCTTACAATAGCAACTCTAAACCAAATCCATTTTAACAAAAAGAAATATATTGATTACTTGGTATTGAATGGCACTTTTCGATACCAGGTAATATTAGTATCGAAAACCTTTGATTGATATCCAGCTCTAAGTACGTAAGATTTTTCTGCTTTTCTCTCTCGGTTTTGTTTTCACAATTTGAGTTTGCATGTTTGCCTGCGTGTGTGTGTGCACGTGCTCTGGCATGTGAGTGAATTTCTCACGAATATGGACGGGAACTGTTATAAATCTCATGCCTTTTTATCTCTTTGTTATACATTTCTGATTTCCACTCACCTTTATAGCGTGTGTGTGTGTGTGTGCCCACGTCCACATACATGTCGTGAATCTGTGTTTCAATTGTAAATCTCTTGCACGACTTTGATGTTTAATGGAGAGTACAGTATGTCAGATTTTTATGCTTTTCTCGCTTGGCTTTGTCTTCACAGTATGAGTTTGCATGTTTGCCTCTGTGTGTATGTGTGTGTGTGTTTGCCTGCCTGTTTGTGTATTAATATGCAAGGGAAACAGCTGGCGTGGCTAATGGCTGTCCCTCCCCACGTCCCTCCCAGATCCCATTCTCTCCTCCACACTCTGCTCATTCAACTGAACACTGCCTCTTCTTCTTCTTCTTCTTCTTCTTCTTCTTCTTCTTCTTCTTCTTCTTCTTCTTCTGCTCTTCTCTCCTCCTCGAGGCTTCAAACAGAAGCAGGTGTGTGTGTGCTTGTATGTGTGTGAGTGTGAGTGTGTGGTGGAGGGGGTGATGATACTCAGGCACAAAGACGGGAGAAGCATCTGCTGAAAATGAGAGAAGGTTGAAAATAGGTGAATGTGGGATTAGTGTTGAAGAATTATTTACAGTAATGATGAAAGAACAAGAGATTGCATTAGTCTATGGAACAGTAATGTAATCACCATGCAAATTTAAATTAACGCTAACAGCATGGTCTTGAAGTCCGGAGAGAATGAAAGACGAGTGGAGGAGTAGGAGGAAGAGAGAGGTTCAGCATAAGCGAGTTCAATTAGCAGAATTTAGCCTATTAATTAGTGCTATTAGCAACACCACGCTGGGGCGTTACTTAGTGAGCGTGTGTGTGTGTCCGTTTGAGATTTGACTTGAAAGTGACTTGTTAAAAGCCATAAACAAGAAGCTTTGAAATGCCAGAAACAAAAATTCACACACACACACACACACACACAAACACACACATACAAACACACACTCACAGTGAGACGCACACACAAATGCAGGTTATGGAGATGTGGTTTGCATTAGCATTTTTGAGTGCATTCCTGCTCCTGGTTGCACAAACACCACACATGCACAGAGCAGTTGCAGTGTGCAGTGGTGCAGGCCGTTTTATCCCGGAGTGTGTGTGTGTGTGTGTGTGTGTGTGTGTGTGTGTGTGTGTGTGTGTGTGTGTGTGTGTGTGTACGTGTGTGCCAGGCTGTGTCGTGAAGTGGGCGCAGTTCGACGTCCTGGCTTGCGTGCCTTTTCTTCATAAAAATGCCACTCAACTCCTCCGCCGAGGAATCAGGAGCAGCTGGCGGCATTCTCTCCCGTTTTCCTTTTCTTTTCTCTCCTTTTTTTTTTCAGGCCACTCTAGTTGCCTCTTCACGAGTCTTTTCCGCTATTTTTAGTTTGCTGCATTCATTTGTGCATTTCTCGGTTTGTATCCTCACTGTCTGCCTGTCTTGTACTCTATTCCTGACTTTTTTTTCTTTTCTTTTTTTTTCTTCTTTTTTGACTTCTTCGAGAAAACTCACCAGCTTCCCTTGAGTTCCAAGGCCGGGCTGGGCGCTTCACTTTTCACCAACCCAAAAAACATGAATCATTTTTATTCATGATCGGACAGGCCTCTGAATGACACTGCTGGGGGCTCCAGGGGCCAACTGTGCATTTGAGTTCTGCGCAATGATCGATGGTGAGAAACCAGGCCGGGCTTTTTTTGTTACAGATGCACTTGAACGATTCTCAAGTTCAGATGAAGATAATTTTTCCGTCATTGTCAAGCTGATGCACTGCACTTTTAGAGAGAGGGGTTCCAAAAAGGTTTTTCCTAAAGGGCTGAGGTTCTACCCAGAACCATGTGCTTCTAAAGAACCCTCTGTTAAATAAAGGGTACCACGTAAGACGAAGAGTTCCATGAAGAACCGTTTTCATGCCATTGTTGAAACAAAGAGCTCCTTTCATCAAGGGTTATTCGTACCAAAATATTAAACGTTTCTTGGTAGAACCCTCTGGCTGGCTTCTAGATAAAACCTTTTGAATATTATGGGCTCTCAGTAGAACCCCCTGACTGGGTCCTCAATACAACCTTTGGAACAAAAAGGGTTCTCGGTACAAATCCCTTTGTGGTATCTTATTCTGACAGGGTTCTGTGTGAAACCATTACATCATAGAAAGGTTCTCTGTAGAACCTCTCACAGGTTTTTTTGGGGGGAAACCGTCCACAGATGGTTCTTGGTAGAACTCTGTGAAAGTGTTCCATCTGGAACCTTTATAAAAAAAAGTTTTACCACCTTTATTTATAAGAGCGTACCAACACATGTGTCACTGTGGTCATACACACACTGTGTAGAGTGAATGGGGGAAGATGATGGAGAACTAACAAAGGAAAGCTCAGACCACCCTCCTCTGTCTCTCCACCGCAGCTGAAGCTCATCAGCACCCTCTGCTGGTGGGAAGCGTCACTTCAGCAGGCCACTTGTTGCCTCCCCTCCACTCAATTGCTTTAATTGTGTTCTTATTTATATATTTCACCATTGATTTCTCTGTTGAGGCTGACATGGCTCTAATCAACAGCGACTGGCTGTCATGGTGTGATGGATGGAACAAAGCCAGTAAGCAAACACAATGCAAGACAAGTGTGACACGCTTGTGTGTGTGTCTATGTGAGTCACTGTCTGTGTGTCTGTTTGTTTAGGTGTACGTCTGTTTTTGTGTGTGCGTTTCTCCCGAAGTGTGTCTGCGTATAGATTTGCCACACAGTCCAACCATGTTTGTGTGTATGTGGGTGCGTGCACATGATGAGCATGTGGTACCTGCTGAAGAAAAATGGCAAGAAGCAGGACAATGTCACATAATTACGCTCAGGGTGTCACCATGAAAACAGAGTTAAAGCCAGATGAGGTGGTGTTTACCAATATGAACGTACAAATACAACACCATATTGGTGTCAGCTATCCCCCCCTCCCTCCTTCTCTCTCCTCCTGTCCCTTGTGGCCATGCTTCCCTTGTCTGTCACTTCCTGTGTGTATTTATGGTGTGTGCCAGTACGGTAAATGTATGCAGCGTCTGTCCCATTTATTCCCCCTGCTTCACATATGATAGAGGGGAGAAGGGGGGGGCAAATGAGAAAAAGTCCCTCAATAGATCCAGGCCTGGAAAGAAGGTCAGTGTATGACTTATCAAAGAGAGAGAAACATAAGAAGCAGAAATAAAAGGAAATGTAGAGATAGAGGAGGAGAGTTTGAAGAGAAGCAGAGGGTATATGCATTAGATGATGATATAACATGACATAAAACTTTTGGGATCTTGAAGAAAATTCCAACATTAATGAATGTACGGGACACAAGGTCGGGTCTGGATGCATTTTATTGAATCTAAATCCAGCATCGAACCTGCTTATGACATCAAAATCCGTTTGAATCCCTTGTCAAATCCACTGGCTTTCAAATTTTATCAGTAACTTAAATAAAAGATAACACAAACTTCAAATTCAAATGAGATCTGCAGTCAGCCTTTGCTGGTTGAGAAGGCAGAAAAACTACAGTGAACATATGCACAGCAAAAGATGTGAATGCGAATTCGACGTATTGAATAAATAGTTGTAGCCCATACAGCTGCATGATTATGTGATCAACATGATCAATGAGATCACTATTATTTATCACTATTATTCATTGATGCGCTTTCAGATTTAAATAAAACCCAGAACTGCTTTCACTTGGATGTGTTTTCTCACTGATACCAGTTCCAATACCTGAACTAGCAAATGGGTTACTGAGTACTGATCCAATACCAGTGTGTTAACTCAGTGTTCAGTCCACTTGATAATTAATCTGTTTTGTTTTCCACACACTCCAAAATATTTCAGTCTGATCCAGTTCACAATCACAAAAAAGGAAGACAACTCAAAAGCTCTCAGGATATGAAGTTTGAAATAACAGCGTGTCTGTTCACAGTTCCATAACAGATTATGTACAATATTAGTGCTGCAACGATTAAACAATTATTAAATTAATTGCCAAGCATTTTGATAATTGAGTTTGAGTAATTTTTTATGAAAATATGTCCAAATTGTCTGATTTCAGCTTCTTAAATGTGAATATCTTCTGGTTTCTTTACTCCTCTCTGACAGTAAACTGAATATCTTTGAGTTGTGAGCAAAATAAGACATTTAAGGAAGTCATCTTGGGCTTTGGGAAACACTGATGGACATTTCTCACCATTTTCTGACGTGTAGCAACATAGGCAAACAACTATTACCCAATTAATCGAGAAAATAATCAACCAGTTAATCGACTATGAAAATAATTGTTGCAACCCTATAGATGCATCCGCCGACCTCTGCTCCTGCAGTGGCACGTTGTGTCTGTCTCTCTCGTTGTCTGCTGGTCGGGTCTAGAGGAGAACCCCAAGACTCCACAAGATTTTCATGGTTTCAGTCAAAATGTTCACCCTTGCGAGATCTTGCGGCTCTGGAGTTCCCTTCTAGACACCGTATCTGCTGTGGCTTGCTAATACTGAGAACATGGAAAATTGAATTGACTGCATTAAACAGCGGCCCTGAAAACTTTCCCTAATAGTTAGACGTTGGTTGTGAAAATAGCCAGAAATGGCTGATGGAGAAGAGAAAAAAACACATGATACTTGGCGGTAAAGGCTTGTGTGTTTTGGGTTCTGTTTTTTTCATTCCAAAGTTGAAGTTTGACAACTGTTCGAGCAACCGAACTGCACAGGTTCTTCCTGACTTCCTTGACATTGTTGTCAAAAGCAACATAACATAAAAAGTAAGTGTGAAAGCAGAAAATTATAAACTTCTTATGACGGCTCGCATTCATTTGTGCTTATACTGTAGGGAGACGTCACCGTAGCAGTGGAGGCTTGTTAACTTCTGATACTTTGCTGGAGTCATCTGTACAATATATAGATGCTGCTGGGAAATATAAGGGTCTTGTTTTGGGGGTTATACATCATATGGTATCAGATTGGTGCATAGACTTGCATACTCACCAATAACCAATGCTGCTTTTTAGGCAGTATCAGAGGCATTTTCTGAATCAACCCTTATTCACAGTGCATTTCTTAGGACCAAAATATAAATAAAATTGTGCCAAAACTTTTCACCCAAAATTAAGCTCCCAAAAGCACTGCTTCACTGTCAGATTGTGCTTAATACTGTGATGCACTGTGCAGCGTTGCTGTAGTGCTGGCAACATTATTCCTTTTGGCCGTTATGCATTCCTTGTGCTGCAGCTTGTGGTGTTGTATCAAGTGGTTGAACTAGTTAGTTGCGTTGCTTGCGGTGCAGACATAAGTGTCATGCATTCTTTGCATCTTTGCATATGATTTGTTCTTGCTTAATGCCACTTCCCCTAAATCTACAAATACTCCCTAACAACAGATGATTATCTCTTTTGAGGGACTAGCTTTTCGCCTTCTACTCCAGACATTTGATTTTCGTTTTGCCTTCTGTTTTCTGTTATATTACTCCTCTACTCTGGACTGCAGTGTGAGTAGAGCAAGCATTCTAAACACTGATATTGTAGACAGTCACGTTCATTTAATTGTGGGAAACCAAAATCGTGATTGTAATTTTGCAGCCCACTTATATTTTGACAACAAGCTGCTTGCTCCAAACGCTGACCGTCCAGATTCAGAAGTATTAAAATAATCAGATTAAGCTACTGATATGTATGAATGTTAAAGTGAAGAGTTATCCTTCTATTAGTCTAAATGAACTGCAAAAACACTCATTCCCCTCTCGATCGTGCAGCGGTGATTCATTCTCAAACAAACAATCTTTTGGTTGAGTGCAGACACCAGCTTGGAGAGAGCTGTTGTCTAGAAATTACATCCACATTGGACATCTATGCACCTCACGATTCAATTCCAATGCCAACTTTCAGTGCCAATGCAGGGAGAAGTGTGTGTATCGAAGCAGAAAGTAAGAATGTGGAAGTCCAGGTGGTGGATGGACATGCAAAATGTGGGACTTCCCTGAGACCAAAGTTTGTGTCCCATCACAGACCTGCAATTAACATTAGCCTGTTTATCAAGCGTAGCCACGATCTCGATTCTCTAACCTCTCACCATGCCGCAGTTGTCATTTTTAGGTATTGTAAAAAGGCAAGAATTTGAAAACAAAAAATTGGGATTGTATGTTAAAAAAAAAACTTATCTCAGGTTTTGCAGGATGCTTCTATATCGCCATTATTGTCTGGCAATAGGGGAGAAACAGCAGCTAAGAGTCATTTTGGCCTTTCGTCAAGTTACTTAGAGAATAATGGTAATTAGCTGCAGCTGAAATAATCTGCCACCTGCTACATTTGTCGTTTTAACCTGTGAAAGCGATGGTCAGCGCCAGCCTCAAATGAGAAGCCTGCTACCTGAATATTTTGTGCTTTTTGCTCTCCGAGAGTCGCAAGAAAACATAAACTAATTCAATGGTATCCTTGGAGCTTTGAGAATCTACATATTTTGCCAACATTGAGCGTGTTATCTGAACTCGGTCCTATATGAGGAGGAATTAAGATGGCACTGAGAGTAAAGATGCAGTACTGATGGAAAGAGGAGATTGAGACTGTGACGGAGAAAGGAGAAACCAGACATAAACGAGATAGGAGTCTCAAGAGACGAATGGAGGGCTGAGAAGGAGAATGAGAAGACAAACAGAGAGGAGCTTCAATTTCAAACATTACAATTCAATCAACACTATTCCTCCCCAGGCAGCAATAAGCACAGGAATGCATTAAAAACACATAAAAACATCACAAAGATTATATTATACACTCCAAAGGTCAGGATTGATTCAGGAGAGAGTGCAACACCTATACTATATCAAGTCTGCAATGCAAAGTGTATAAGTACATAAACGCTGAGAAAGGGCTGGACTGACGATGAAAGAGAAGACAAAAAGACTGTGTGCGCGATGACTGTGAATGAGCGTTGGCAAAATGGGAAGATTGACGAAAGGCAGAGAGGCTGTGAAAAAAAGACCATACTTAGCAAAAGGAGACAGGAAAATGCTTGTTAAGAGGATGGGGCGATAAAAAAAGCTGATAAAAGGAGAGAAATATGCTTTAGCTGGAGCCTGTACGAGCCAGAAATTATCTAAAATGATATAAAAGAGCTTTATGCACGCTCGCATAAAGGGAAGAACATGCTTAATGTGCGGTACGCACTTTCCTTCCCTAAATCTCCCCGAAACAACATTTCCTTAAACGTCCTCCTCTTTTGTCGTTTACTTTCAAGCTCCAAATATCATAAAAGGCGTGTGTGCGTGTGTGTGTCTGTGTGTCTGTGTGTGTGTCTGTGTGTGTGTTAAATGGATGTTATCATGTGTCAGGCTGTGTGTGCGTGCCAGAGAGAGTGCATGTTTGAGTGTGTGCCGTAAGTGATGTTTGCTATAAGCACTCCACCGTCCACGACAGTGAAGTGGTGTAATGTGTTACAGTCCATCCAATATCCAATATCACCCTAATTCCACTATTGAGCTACATGGCTGCCAGCTAGTGCCAACTACTACTAGGCAGACTCACACACAGAGACGCACACACACTTATACACAATGAAGTTCAGAGTGAAAGAGATGAGGAGTTTTTTATGCCTTTGCACGAGCGACAGCTGTGGCCAGAGGCATCATGTCTTCGGGTTGTCTGTCTGTCCGACCATCCCATCCTTGTGAATGTGGTATCTCAAGAACACCCGGGTGGAATTTCTTCAAATTTTCAAAACATCTCCTGCTTAGATTTTGGAGGTCATTCATTCATACTCTTAATTATGACAAAATTTCACACAAATGTCTAGTAGGATAAGCTGACAAAGTGATGACATTTTATATGTAAAAGGTCAAAGGTCAACTTCACTGTGACATCATAATGTTCTGCAGAAACTGTTGAAGCTCTCTATCAGTCCTCTGTACTCCTTTTGTAAAAGTAGTCTCTAAGTCAGGGGTCTCAGACTCAAACTGGCTTGGGGCCACCACCATTAATGTCATCTCATAGGGGGGGCCACGTCAGTGTTCTGAAAATTTACTTTTTTATTTCTCTCGATAACATATTTTTTGCCATACTTAACAAAAACAGATGTCTATCTTTTATAGTTAGCCAGGCACTGGGCACAAACT
>JAJHUR010099310.1:11352-25776 GCA_027495735.1 Lutjanus campechanus | reverse complement strand
TTCTCACACTAAACTTTGATTTGCTAAACTGACAGTTTTTAATTGTGGAATTTTAGCTTACTAGCAAATAATATAACTTTTTTTTTACTTTTTAGCTAGCTACCAAGCAAAATAATATTATACTTAGTAGGTCTCAACAACACTCTAATGTATTTTTCATTTATTTACCTATTTTAATTTGGGTAAGCAGGTATCTCCATATTGATAAAAGTCTGCATAATTTCGGTTTATCTCACTAAACTTTGCTACATTTTAAAGTTTGGCTAAACTCTGACTAGAGCTTAAATGAATCTTTGTTGGTGCAACCCAGTCATTGTGTTTCTATTTATTACTTTAAAAATGCCCTATTAATACTTTTACTGCTCTTTGTGTGTTGGCAAACAGCATCAGGCAATCATTTCCCATTTTATCTGCTTGATGTAACATGAGGATCTTTGTCTGAATGGTTCCATTAAGAGTCATTTGCATTTCAGTGTATTTTTTGCAAAACTGACGCACTCTTAAGTGAAAGTCTCTGGCTTACTGTCTTTGATGTGTCCAGTGAGACAGATTATCTTGGCTCGCCAACAAGCAGTCTTCTTGTGCCAAGGTTAAGCCGAAACTTTAACCCACTCATGAGCGTCACAGATTAGTCCATGGTGGTGTCCCATTTTGCCAAATGGATCTTCTGTTTCCTCTAAGTGCTTCAAATGGCCGGACCTCTGCTCCAACTCACTCACATCAAAGAGTAGATTTCAACTTAAGACCTTTTGACTGTAATTTATCTTTGGTTTTCAGTGTAAGCAACAGTTAAACTATTACATTTATATAAAAGCTGTGTTCTTTCTTTAAAAAACACTGTCTGGTTGTACAGTACATACATGCTCATGCTCATTATTTGTGCATCATTTGTACACAGACTGTGGTTAATGCCACATTCGTAAACAACTAACTAAAAGTGACAGCTAGCCACTGCTCCAGGGCACACAAGGTTAGATAACCCCGTGCAAACAGACACACACAAACACACACACACACTGTCTCCTCTAAGGGGTTATTTCCCTGCAGCCTGTGCTCCTGTTGGAGGTGTCCAGTGTGAGTCCTTTGGTTTCACTCTCCTGTCTCATGTGTCACAGCATGTTGTCACATATAGAGGCAGTGATGTATTATTGAGGATGTCTGCAGGTTACTCAGCCGCTGTACATTAGACTAACATGAGCGCAATTACCTGCACGTGGACGCATGTATGGGCGTCTAATCGCTGGACAATGGCTGATAATATCTCAGCAAAACAATGTCAGCGTGTGACAGTTTTATCTGGCCTGCAGCAGAGGTGGGAAGTAACTAAGTACAAATACTTTGTTACTGTACTTAAGTTTTCAATTACCTGTACTTTACAGGAGTAAACTACTCCACTTTTACACCTTACATTTTAACACAAATATCTGTATTTTGAACTCCTTACATTTTCAAAACAAGCTCCTTACTTAAGTTTTAATGCATTTTAGAGAATTTATTGACTATTTTTATTTTGCATCATTGCACGGCCTCCTCCCAACATCAAGACTGATTTCAACAAGACAACATCTACATAGAGACCCTACAAGACAAAAAAGACAAAACAAGATTAAAAAGATGTAACAAGACAAAAAAAGGTAATGAGACAAAAAAGACATAACAAAACAAAACCGACGTAAAAGATGTCACAAAACAAAAAAGACGTAACAAGACTAAAATGATGAAAACAGAAACTTTGTGCAAGACGTAGCAAGACAAAAAACAATGTAAAAGACGTAACAAGGCAACAACAACATAGAAGATGTTACAAAACGTAACTAGACAAAAAAGACGCAACAAGAGGAAAAAGCATGACAAGACAAAAACAACGTAGCAAGACTAAAAAGATGAAAAAGATGTCAAAATGCAACAAAACAAAAAAGCGGTAGCAAGCCAAAAACAAAACAAAACAAAAAAACAATATAAAAGACGTACAAGACAAAAAAGACGTGACTTGACCAAAAAAAAACGTAGCAACACAAAAAAGACTCAACAAGACAAAAATGATGTAACAATGTGACGAGACCAAAAAAATGATGCAAAAGACGTAAAAGGGCAAAATAAATGCAACAAGACAAAAAAGACCCAACAGGACAAAAAAGACGTAAAGGATCTAACAAACAAAAAATAACTTGAGACAAAAAAGTCATGAAAGACGTAGCAAGACAAAATTGATGTTAGTTCTTTTTTGACTTGTTACATATTTTTGTCTACAAGACTTTCGCTTTTACTTGAGTAAAAACGTTGAATCAGTACGTCTACTTTTACACAAGTGTGTGTTTGAGAACAGAAAGTTTCTACCACCTTTGGTCAGAAGTGATTTATTCACAGTCACTGATTTAAATCATCATAATGATCATAACTAGTTCAGATAAGATAACTGCTGTGGAGTGAACCTGAGATAAAACCCTTCCTTGAACATAAACAAAAGTGACCACTGATAATAAAAAGAGGAATGTCCCTCTGCAGCTCTGTGCGCTCGGGGCCTCTAACCAGCTTTCCTTTGTGTATGAATGGGCGTCTATATGAGGAAAGGCTCACGCTGCCACAGTGGCTAATTCCCGCTAATCCCGCCGTATCTTCTACCACTTAGAGATGGTTTCCAATGGCAGCCCTGCAGCGGGGGGAATTGCTGGTGAGATTATCTCGGGTTAGCTCCGCCTCCTCTGTGGTTTACACTCACAGCCAGGCCAGGCTGGCCTAACACTGCCTCCATGCTCACCTTTTGCACAGAAATGGATTAATTACTTTTCGAAAATGTTCCAAGTCTTATGTAGAGAACAATGTAAGTTTGTTTCAATTTATTCTGCGTTTATTATGGTTTTAGTTTGGTGTGGATTCAGTCACTGTAAGAGCAGAAACAGGCACTCTTGTCTTGTTTAGCAAAGGTGTGTGTAGAGGTGTTTGTGCAGGATTTAGCAGTGTTTCCTTTACATGATAATTTGGCTATTTGACTAACTTTCCTTTACACATTTCCACGCAAATATACATCCTGTTTTTTTTCCTCTTATTGCATTTAATAACCTTGTGTTCATAGTATTAGGTTGTAAATTTGGACATAGTGTGATAAACATTACAACAGTGGTCCAAATGCAGAAAGAAAAACAACATGCATTTGCAGACCGAGTTAATTTTGAAATTGAGACTCTGACAGAAGGAAACACACACACCCCTTTGAGAGTTTAGAGACAAGAAACAAATAGCAGACATCAAGAGATGTTATGGCTGAAGTCTCAATTCTGCAGTTGTCAGTTATCAGATACTGTTTTTGGAAAGTTGCTGCAGAACAGTCTGAAAAGTAAAGGCAAAACATTGCTATTTCTCATGGTGTAAATGACAAATTGTTAACTATGAAATTAGAGAAAGCTACTGATTATTGGGTGCCATGATTATTTTTAATAAATTCTTAACAGCTTCTGCATGAAGGCTCTACATTTAGTATCAATATCCACGCATGCATCAGTGTTGATTAAGCCTTTTTTTTTTTAATCTCTCAATAATAAAACCCCATGATTTCAGAATGAGTCAGTCCTGCTCCAAAAAGAAATCTAATCCAGCATTGTAGCAGTGTAATCCTAAAGAATCATTTATCTGCACCCAGCACATATACAGCGTGTTAAATTCAATATGATTGGATCAGTCCCAGAAATAGTCCTGAGAGTTGGTTGTCTTTTTCTTTTTTGTCTTGCATAAGAATGTGGTGCATCATAACACTCTGTCAGGAATTAACCCACTTGGTAGCTCAAACCAGCCATTTAACTTTACTTCTAATGTCTGACCCTACTGAGCCTACTCTGTCCTTACCCTTCGTGTGTGTATTGCATTTTGCATACATGCATCATTACTTTTCTAAGGATGTGCACAGCCAGCCCTCCAAACAGATAAACGCGGCAACTATCCAGTATATCTCTGGTCATGCAGCTACAAAGCTGCAAAGTGTCGGCCTAAAAGAAGGTGAACACATTTGTATTTCTGTGCTTCACCTACTGTATTGTACACCTAAGTGTTACTATTGTGTTAAAGCTCCAGACCCCAAAAATTAACCCCCAACTATTCAGTTACCACCGGATTATCCTGTGGTTAAACACTTGATGTGCTTAATTCCCAAACAAAGCAGCATGACAGCACTTTGAACACGAAACAAGCCACTCATCTGCTTACACTTCTGTATAGTGCAGTCATTAGTTGATAGTTAATGTCAGTTCTTTTGTCTGCATCAACATGGTTTCTTGTGTTTCTGTATGTACTTTTATTCTGGGCTAGCTGAGCTCTTCACTAACATGTTTACTAAGTTCTCACATGGATTAATATCAGTATAAACACATAAACACACGTTTGTATTGTCTTCTCCAAGCAGCCACTTTCATTCTTTTCAAACATGTTCTTTTCTCTCACAGGAGATCTCTCCTGAAGATGTTTCCACAATCAGGGAAATCGATTGTCTTTGACAACTTTCCTGACCCCACCGACACCTGGGAAATCATCGAGACAATCGGGAAAGGGACGTACGGAAAAGTCTACAAGGTGCTCAACAAACTCGATGGAAGTAAAGCAGCTGTGAAGATACTGGATCCCATCCATGTAAGCTCTTAACATGAGTGTCACACCTCAGTTTAAATGATTTGACTTCTCAGTTAATTGACTACTTCTAAAGTTGGATAACATCCTCACCCCGTGTCATGCACGTGTTGTGTGCTGTTTGTTAAAGCGGCTGTAAGCTTGTGGTGTGTTTACGTCCTTAGTGGAGGCACATGGGCAGATAAGTTACTGCTGTCTGGCCCTGAATCTGTCACATTTATAGCTTCTATATTTTAGAGATTTAGACGCCAACACAGATCAAATCTGCATCTATCTTACTCTTTGTTAACTTTACGGTTTGCTGTAGTCAGTATATTTCCACCTACTGTCTTCTCAGTCATATTGTATGATACCCCAGACTTGGATATGTGCATACTGGATGTTATTTTCATGCATTTTTCACTTAAACATTGGAGCCTTTTGTAACAGTCAGGGATACAAAACTCTTAGTTGTAAGGATCTGGCATTTCCATGTGATTTATGTGAACATATGATTGATGTGCCCCCTGGTTGATGATGATAATCTGACTTTTCCAATCACAAGAGTATTTTAGAGCCCACATGTATGATGAGCATCAAATCAAAATTACCTGATAAATGAACCCAGAATTAAGAGCCGTCCACAACAAGAATGTTTGTTTGTTTTTTGTTTTTTTTCAGGAATCTGTACCAAATGAATATTGAATCTGACTTGTAGGACAAGACATCTCTGCCTCGTGACATTCATTAATTTAAAAGTTTTTTGACACACATTTTGCTTTTAACAAGTATTGCACCTCCTGCGATTTGAAAATTGTAGAAAACCATATTGTGATTTTGATAAAATTTCAATTAATTGTGCAGCCCTAGTTATAACTCAACTATAACAACAATGATAGCGATGAACGATATTGTTGGAATCACTGGGCAATTTGATAAACAATAGAAACACTGACAGCAAATCAAATCCATAAAATGTTAATATAACGTTTAATATACAACGTGCTTATTAAACGCCAACAAAGACAGCAAAATTGAAACAAAGACAAGACAACACAATAGATAACAATATTAAAAGGAATAAATAACTGATGGTACTGATGACTGTTTGGTCCTCTTTGACGATTGCAGGATACCATCGAATTGATGCAGTCTCAGATTTAAGTATAAACAAAATTTGTCTTTAAAGACAACCGCTCTCATAAGTTTAGTCTTTGAAGAATTTCATAAACCCAGATCCTTCTTGGTTTCTTTGTGTTTACAGCAGTAACAGGTCATCAGAACCAGTTTTCCTAAACTGCCGACACAGCTGGAGGATGCAGCACGTGCTTGGCACCACAGTTAGCAGATTGTTATCGTTCATCAGTGTGGATGCTCACATCGTTATCCTTATTATTATAAAACAGACAGACCTTAAAGGCCCAACATTCCTGCAACCTTACCAGCAGAAATTCCTTACAGAAAGGAGCCGTGAGGAATTTAATCGATGAAATAGGTGTAAAAAGTTATGTTGACAGTCCTCTGGTAGATCTGATACAACATCAGCGTCGTGACTGACTCATTAGTTCAGCACTTGGGGAGATAAACATCATGCAGCCCTGCTCTACTCTCTTCACAGGATGTTTCGTTTAGAAAAGGAGTTTTCTTCCATCTTCAACCATCAGCAAATGATCTCTGCAAATAGCAGTGGGATGTACCATGGCAGCACTCATAATAGCACAGAGCACACGTAATTTTGGGCTTCTTTGATTGTGCATGGGTTTAGCATTGAGCCAAAACACACTGGCGCCTTTATGCAGACGTGTGTGAAAAAGATTTGGCCTAAAGCAAGAATATTTTGACATAAAGCACAGATACATGATGTTATTTTCTTGCAGCGTGGGACTGATCCGTGCTATAAAGCAGAGATTTTGACAAGATTTTTTTAAGCAGTCACCTGTATGTTACTGTCATCTTCAATTTAAAATGCCGTCAGCATTAAAAGTAAATTAAAAGTAATCATTGATCTCATATGATGGTGTCATTGTGTCATCACAGACTGATAACACCTCCTCTGTTGTCTGTTTTGAAGGTACAGTGAACTGTATGGCTTATTTAGCAACTCTAATGAGCAGCCATTTTCATCCATTAAATCCAACCATCACGCTAATAAAACTCTCATTAGTCTTTTGTGAATTTGTTGCTGTTTCTCATTATTGAGAAATGATTATCTTCAGACCACTAGTCTGTGAGGACCATCATCACCATCATTTTAATCACTAGGTTGATTATTTAGGACGTATTACAAACAGTACAACTATATTTTAAAAGAAAGTCCCCTCATATGCTCCAGGCTTGGTTTCAGGCAATGCCCTCGCTATTCTCTGGTGCAAAGCACAAAGTTTTATCTATTTATTTAATTTTTCAGATACTAAACAATAGAACATAGAACAAAAAGGGGCAGGACTTAGGAAAGGTAAATTCTGACTTAAATTCTGATTCTAACTCTTGCAGCAGTTAAGAATGCTCACTGTCACATTTATTAGTTGCAAACGGACAGATTGAGTTCACTGTTCAGCAGAAACTTTGCAACTGTGATTCAGGAGGTAGAGTGAGTCGTCCATCAATCAGGAGGTCGGTGGTTCGATCCCTGGCTACTCCAGTCCGCATGTGGAAGTGTCCCTGGGTAAGATAATGAACGTCAAATTGCCCCTGATTGTACCACCAGTGCGTGACATGTAGTTGTAAAGTGCTTTGAGTGGTCAAAAGGCTATAAAATGCAATCCTTTTACATAAGCATGTTCAATTAACATGATCTTTTAGCGCATTTGTGCACAACACTGATCAAATCCGTATTCCTTTTGCGCTATTTCTCTGAAACTTCCATTTTTCTTGTGATATATCAGATGGATTTATCCTTTTTGGCATCTAAAATGACAAAACAAGACAGTTGGAGAAGGAAAATCACTGCTTATTACTCAGACATTTAAAACCTGTGACAACGGGTCACATGCAGACACTGCTTTGTCATGTCATGGTCTTTTTTACTTGACTCGTACAAATAAACTCAACAAGAATAACTAAGTTAACTTCTGGAAATTTAAACAAATAGTATTGTTTTATCATGTTACATTAGCATTTTGCAGCGAGAACAGCTCCTAAAGTCTAGAGAACGAGCATCACTGTGATATAATTACACTGAATAATGTGTGTGTGTGTTGAAGTTTTATATGTCTTAAACATTAAATGTAGACCAGCAACATTCAATTTAAAATACCCATGACTCGTTAGCTTTAATTATACAGTGAGGCTCCAACACACAGTAGAAGATTAGCCTATCTAATAATTGTTATAATTAAAATGTCCTGCATTTGCCCTTTTCACCCACATTACAGTCCAGAGTCAGTGATGAAGACTTGATAAATTGTGCCTAACTCCTAAGATCAATACCTCTGTTATAACTGTCTGTTAAATATGAAGCTGAATCAAAGGGACTGTTAGCTTATCTTAGCATAAAGACTATAGCCAGGGCAATACAGCTAGTCTGAATCCGTCCAGAGGCAACAAAATCTTGTCAAAACCAAATTAAGCATAGCAGTTAATGAGCTGGTGGTCATTTTTGCCTTTGTACAGAACCAGGATAGATGTTTAACACGTAAAGCTAAATAGTTTTCATATTTAGGCCTGCTATGGTATGTTTATGACAGGTTCTGTTATTTTGGTTATTGCATACATCCCCATTTGACCAGAACAGTCCAGCTTTCAGGATGGGTTTCCCCGAGTCCCAACAGACATCTGTAAAAGACTACAATGTCCTGGTTTCAATGTTCAAAACTATATTTTCACAGTTTTCGGCACAATTGAACAGGCTACAAGGGTGCAAAAGCCCTCACTGCAGCCTCAGTTCAGTATTCTGCAGCCTCAGTTGAAATTTGAAAAGTATGACAAGTGCAAGGTGGTAGGTACAGTAAGGTACACAAACTGTGTGTCTCCATGCACACCTTCTGTTTTGGCTCAACAGTGCAAGATGCAAAAGCACTAGATGAGGGTGAAGATCAGCAGGTGTTGTGATGGTTAGATCTGACCACATCACTGTTCTCATTGCTCTGAAAAACTGTACCATTCACAGTTTAATGTGAGATCAACAGCTCAGCAATATAAAGAAATTGATTTGGTGATAATTACATTGGACCGTTGCTATTTAAGCAATAATACTAATGTATCTCACCTCATACATTGTACTATAGCAGCCTGCGCTCTGGTGCTGCTGCCTTCGGGTGCTTCAGGGATTTCGTGAACTGAACAGAAGCTTTTCATACAGTATGAAGCAGCCGTGGACAGCTGTAAGAATCACCCACATTCATTCACAGATCAGTGCAGACTGATTTACTGACTCTCCTACTTTAACCAGATTAAATTTTAATTTTACCTTCACTAATTTCAATGATTTTGTTCCAGAACCGAGACTGTTACACAGTAGGTGTGCTAAGCGCTGAAATAATTGTACCCAATTTACAACGCCTGTGGTGCATGCATACAACTAACCCCCAGTTTGGGGGGTAGAAAATATGGTCATCCAAGGTTGATGTCAAGTTGTCATAACATAGATTTTTTTGATCTGTAAAGCTGGTACCACCTCCATTTGATCTGTTGCCTCTCTTGTTCTTTTGATATATTTTGGCATAAAGTAAAACTGAGTAAAACATGACTTTGTGTGTCCTTGTCTTTCAGGATATTGATGAAGAGATCGAAGCAGAGTACAACATCCTCAAAGCTCTGTCTGACCACGCCAATGTTGTCAAATTCTACGGGATGTACTACAAGAAGGACGTGAAATGCGGAGATCAGCTGTGGCTCGTACTGGAGGTAGGAACACTCGCTATATTTGAATAGAAAGGCCACTTTGCGTTCGCCACAACCCATATATTCGACCTCAGACAGCATTTGCATGTATGCTGTGTCTGTACCGTGCAGACAAAGAGCGTATAGGTGCAGATTAAAGGTCCCATTGCACTTCACACAGCATGTCTCGCCAGGTATATGCAGTTTCTGGCCAGGGATTATGCAACAGTTTAAGCCACCACGGGCAGTCTAGGAGTTTACCTATAGGCCACCTGGGGGATTTGGTCTCAGGCCAACAACATGCATGTGTTGGGGGCTGAAGTTAGCTCGCGTGACGTGGCTCCCTGCTGAGAGCAGCAGAGCAGGGATTTCTGGTTGCAGGGGCTGTCTCAGTGCATTAGTTTATACACCAGCACAGACCAAAATGTCTCATGTTGTTTGGACTTTGGTTGGAGTGTGCTAAAATGGTGGAAAGGACAAACATATGTTGAGGTTGTTGGTTTTCTTGCACCTGCTGATGCACAGTATAAGAATGGCAAGATGCAGGTTTGAGTTTGTGATATTTTGTGCTAAAGTTCAAGGGGACCTTGCTGCTGCTGCTGCTTTCTGTACATCCTAAAAAGCCTCGCCCCCAGCACCCCCGTTTCCATCTTTCATATTTCATTGCCGGCTATAGCCTTTTTCAAATGTCAGACTCCAGACAAACATGTAATGGAGGTCAACCTCAGAGGAGAGAAAGTGTTGGTGGGGTCCGACATGGTGGCGGATGCAGGTTTTCTTGCCTTTTGACTTTCTGACCATGTAATTTGTGTCCCCGCTTTGATAGAGAGCAGTGCAAACCCCGAGCTGTCGGGTAAACATGCTCAGCAGAGGAGGTTTGATAAGAAAAAAAAATGCTGGGAAAGTGTCACAGCATTTTTCTTCACACTGTCATTGTGGCTCAAAGGTGGACAATGTTGGTCGGTCAGTTGGGCACAGATTGAAATATCTAACGTTGGATAGTCCAACGGTTATTGCCAGGAAATGTTGCACAAACAATTATGATCTCCAGTGGATGAAATCCTGTGATTCATCCTCTGTTGCCACCATGATGTTTGCTTTTTTTAATTTTTAATTTTATAGAAGGCATTCATTATTAATCCCCGAGGGGGAATTACATTCTTTTCACTCTGTTGTAATTTTGTACATACATACACAGGACCAAAATACACACATACCGCGAGTGGCCACTGGGAAAAACTAGGAAGTAAGGCCATATCCAAGTTCTCCGTTATGCATGCATGGTGCTGATGTTAGCATTTACCTTGAAGCACTGCTGCGCCTTTTGAATTTGAATTCGTGCCACTGCTTTGGACCTTGCAAACATTTTATCTTTATAATTTAAAAAATAACACCCACAAAAAAACCTTGCATGAGCTGATAAAAACGATCTCCAGTTCCTCAGCTCATACATGGCCCACATACTCTTTCATCCTCTATCCCTGTGCAGCAGCAACTGATTCAACTGAATGTCATTAGCATGAAAAAGAACAAATCAAAATGCAGGAGAATATAAAAAAAAAAGAACACAAATAATATAAAGGGTACAAAAAAGTTAAAATTTCATTTCGTATGGCATTGTTAACCTTCAGTGGATTGTGTCTGCATGCATTTGCTTTGGTCTCAACTCAGAAGCATTTTCTGTCTGCACCTTAAAAAGAAATGTCCTTTCCACATCAACCGTGTTCCTTTTTCCATTATCGGGTACAGCAGTGCTAGAACACAGTGTCCATATTTCTGTAATCCAAGCTCAGTGGGCTCTGCATCAACAGCAGCAGTGTTATGCTAACCCAGTAGATAGTTTTCACCTCTCCAGCTTGTGTTTCTTTCCCTTTTCATCGCCGTCCTTCCTCCTGACCTTTGTGGAGGACCCTGCAATTACTTTGCTCGGATATCAAGTACGATCTAAGATGCTGAATAATCAGACCACACAGTGAATCATAGGAAAACAAAGTCCTCTATCTGATGAGATACATCCTTATTTTGCTATCATGTCAGTTCTTATCTGTCAGGACTGAGAATTGAGTAAAAATACAAATCTGGTGTTAGGAGAGCTCACTCAGCTTTGCTACTTTGTTTACTCCCTGTTTCCTCTGTGCTTTGCATATCCATTTTCAACATTTCCCTTGCAAAAATCTGCTGCCAGCAGTCCAAATCTGGTGGCTAATCCTGAGGCTGAAATCACTGCCTGACAGTTTAGGAAGTGCCTGTGTGTGTGTGTGCTCTAAAGGAGATGCACAAGGGGTTTTAGCCGTGAAGAGACAGGAAAGCAGGCAGTGAGGTGGTCATTCACCATGGTTACTGTCCCTCCTTTCTAAACTGTAATTTTCCATCCTTTAGCTCTGCTGAGAGGAGCCTTTCTCTGCCCTGCGCTGACAGCAGGCCGCTCATTATGAACCGAATTCATACAGATTGCATCCTCTACTTTGTTAGCCTCTCATTGGGGTCTGCGAGCTTTTGGCTTCGCCTCTGTAGTGTGCTCCTTTATGATAGCGGATGTGGGCACAGATGAGCCAGCTTTCATGTACGACTGCCTAATTCTGCTCACGCAGAGTTTAAAAATACTTCAAAGAAAGCGACGACGGAGCGACTTTTATTCTCTAATTGGAAATAAAAACCTGATTTGGATGTGCATGTCATTTGTGAGCTCCCATGTTTCATCCAAAGACTCCATTAAATGAAGGCCAATGATTAGTCCGGCCTTTAAAAGCTCATCTTAAAGATGTATCTCATCTTCCATTACAGTTAAAATTGATTGAAATGCATTATTCTGTGACTATACTGTACTTTGAGTTATAAATTAAAATGGTTGTTTACAGAATATAATTACTAGTTCTTTTGCTACTGCTTTGTTATAGCCTATAGTTCATTTAGTCTCTGAGTGTCATAGTAAAGACTCTAAGCCAGATTTTTACCTCTGCATCAGGGTGTTGTGAGGGGGTTTGGAGCTGATGTGCACAGTTATGGGTGCAGTTATAGAGGAAGCATATGGAGACCAACTGTGAACTGTGATTCATCAGCTTTGGTAGTTCATGCTTTCCCCCGCTGCGTTTCTGATGACAGTAAAGATTTGATCATGACAATACTGAGCAATTTTTTTGTGGGGAGATATCATCTTTAAAGATGCTAAATACAGAGCCCTCAATGTATACACCAATACATTACAAAAATGAGTCAAGCTTGTGTCAGAGGCCTTAATGTGGGTTTCCCAATTATTTCATTTGAACATGTAAAGGGAGACTTTCTTCTTAAGTCTGAATATCAGCTTTTCGAATGTCGCCAGATGACCAAGCTGACTAAACCCGGAACTGACAGAGGCCTTCCCTTCACACATAATTAGTCTGCATCCTAGCATGAGCGATGTCTGAATCCACTCTGCATCTGAGAGACTGAGATCTCTTAAGAGGTGAAGGATCACCAAGACAAATAGACGAAGAGAAAAGGGGAATTTTGTGCCTCTGAATGCATTCAGAACATCAAGCAATTTGAAAGAGGTCTCAGGAATCCAAAGCTTTTGCTAACGTCTGTGGTGTCACTTTTTGTGACAATCAAGAGACTGTTGCTGACTTTGGGTGTATATTGATCTCAGTTATTATCTAATATCAGCAGCTAAATGAATTTGAACTTTCCCTTTTACCTGTGGAGGTGTTTTAGAAAGGCCTGATAATATAAGATGTAAGTCTTCACAGAGAATTATACACAGGCAGAACTCTCTGCAAGTATTTAAAAATGAATGGGCTCTGTCATTAGGAAATGGAAGAAGTAACTGGGCATGAAGGGCCTTTATCAGGACCAAAACTGCACTGGCATGTTTAAGAGTTTCAGTTTATCTGCGGAGACGGAAGAACTTGTCAAACTGTCTCTGTAGCACCACATTAAACATGGCTTCATGGTAGAGTGGCTGAAAAGAATAATTCCTGGATAACAAGCCATGTGACAGCCCAAACACAGACTGAAGATGAAGAATTAATGTCAGTGGTGGAAGAAATGCTTTGACTTAAAAGTAAAATTACCAATACAACTATATAAAAGTTATAAAGGGGGAGTAAAAGTCCTGCATTCAAAATGTTATGGCTGCTACATTAATATACATAAAGTATCACAGAGCAGCAGAGTAGCAGAGAGCTTTTTAGAGAGTTTTTTTATTTATTTTATACGCAGTTAATCAGTCCAGTGTTTTCCAACCTGGGGGTTTGGCCCCATCAGCTGAAAGCTGGGAACCTGAAACTCAGCTCAGCAGTGTGTGTCAAGTGTATCTGTATGACTGAAGTATATGATGGCCGTTCTCATGCTCAATTATGTCTCATAAGTTGTTGGCGCAATTTTTGAGTTGATACCATGTATTGCACAGATTTGGTGCAAAATTTAACCATTTTTCACTGCTCTACAGCTGATAAAAATGGTCTTTTTTTTTTTACATTTTTGGAAGCCTGATTTGTCTTGAATATGTGACATGATGTTTGTTCAGGTACTCCGAAAGAAACCAGCTCCTCAGTCACAATTCACTGCTAGCGAACACTGTGCATGCCTGGTTTAGGGGCAGGATCGAACCATTTCATGTAAATATAAGGGGGATGTTGCGCTATAGAGACTTTTTTTTTTTTGCCAAAAATAAGAAAATAAAACGGAACCGTCAGTTGTATTAGTGCATTGTAAATAAATTAAATTAAGTCCCCCAGAAAATTGCTGGTTAGCTTTTTAAAAGTTCATTGTATTTTACACAGTACAATATTTCCGTCTGAAATGTAGTGAGGACAAGTATAAAGTCGAAATAGGCCACTCAAGTAAAGTACAAGTACCTCAAAAGGTGTCAATGGAAACATTGTGACTTGTGGACTGAACAAGACTGAGAGCAGCGAAAATTCACAGAGGCTACTAAGAGAGGAAATGCACATGCAGGCTTGTAAACAGATTTACCTTTCAGCATGACAATGACTGAAGCACACAGCCAAGATAACACTGGACAAGGGC
>JAJHUR010099309.1:0-13262 GCA_027495735.1 Lutjanus campechanus | reverse complement strand
TGAATACCCAAGCAAGACTGTGCAAGGAAAACAGCTCTTATATATCTGTTAACTCTTTGTAACTAACTTTCTATCTAATGGGCAGATAAATGACTATGTGGCCGGGTATCATGATGGGGCACTGCTGTTTGGCAAAGTGCTCAGAGAGCAGATGCTCAGTCAGCAACGTAACAAGGGATCCACTGATGTGCCTCTGAGTGACAACCCCTTTGGAAATGTCTCCTTTTATGGTGCGTATGATCGGTGACAACTCCGTGGTGTAATACACTGCCTGGCCAAAAGTTAGGTAGGTAGGTAGTTAAGGTAGGATAGAAAAAGGTCATGTGGTCTGATGAGTCCAGATTTACCCTGGTCCAGAGTGATGGGGGCATCAGGGTTAGAAGAGAGGCGGATGAAGTGATGCATCCATCATGCCCAGTGCCTACTGTACAAACCTCTGGGGGCAGCGTTATGATCTGGGGTTGTTTCAGTTGCTCGGGTCGAGGTTCAGCAGCGTTATGTGTCCAAAAAATGAGGTCAGCTCTCTACCTTAATATACTGAACGAGCAGGTTTTTCCATCAGTGGATTTTTGATTCCCTGAGTGCACAGGAATAATCCAAGATGACACTAGTGATGGGTCAGGCAGCCAAAACAAAGATCTGCTAAATGTTACAAGTTAAGGGCCGTCAGCTCCAACAACTATAATGAAAAGTATAACCAGTGATAATGATTTTAAAACTATATTTTTTATAGCTATAGTTACAGTCTTTGGTATGGATGGTCCTTTAGATCAATGTCTTGCTTAACTGTTGCAGAAAAACACATTGGAGCACAAGACGGACAAATACAGTGGGTGGGGGTGTTACAGTTGTTGTAGCTTCAACTTTGTGTATTGGTCAAAACCACAGGTCATGAGAATCGTAATATTCATGGTACATGTGTTTGGAGGACCAGTGATTTATGCTGCTCTGTGATCGTAAAAAGAGTTTGAGGTGGTTTTGCATGATGTAGCACGACAAATACAAAATGTAAATGCTATAGATTATTACCTGTCATTTTCACACATTGGCCCCAGTCCAGTTCAGTATAATATGAAAATCAAACTGCAGAGAACGTCACGAGCGTCACATCACAGTGAACATTTACTTGCCTTTGTTGCCCGGTAACACAAGCAAAAATGCTGAACATGTGACAGATCCAGATGCTGCTTTTTCCTTGTCTTGCATCATGGAGAACTGAGTATATTAGGGATCTGAAACATTGGAATCAAGATATAAAAATAGCAATGATAATGAAAATAATCATAAATCACAAGCCTACTTGTAGTTATAGTTTTGGTTGGTGTTACATGTTTTTTTTTAATAAAAAGTGTCTTTTTGAGATTATTTTTTTCAAATCCAAAACATATACACAATTAACACTTCAAATTAATAACATATTCAAATAAAAATGCTCTCTTTGTTTTGTATGTTTGCTTCAAGCAGGGATGGGAGGACACTACGTGCTCGATGAGTACGGTGACAGAGATGTTAACTTCTCCATCATTTACACATCAGTCGCCACTGGGAAGGTGAGACTACTGTCCATTCAGCAGTTTGCTCGGTCAATGTGAACATTTGTTTTTATACTCTGCCTCTCTGTCTCTCCAGTATGAAACCCTGGCGGTGTTTGACACGTCCCAAAATGAAACCATAATGATAAACGCTAACCCCGCCCTGCCCTGGCCGGGGGGTCACCTGCCTAATGATGTGCCAGATAAATCAGATGGTAATGCACACACACACACACACACACACACACACACACGCACACACGCACACACACACACACACACACACACACACACACACTTCAAAAATGTATTCTGATATATTATTGATTACCTATTAATATTGATGACCTATTACCCAATGGAGTCAATAATCTAATCCAAGTATCACAATATGTAAGTAATGTAACTTGATTACATTAGCTAAAGTTAATGTTTTGTGTCTGTTGTAGCTTTATTGATTGGTTGTGCTGGTATTCCTTCCTTTGTTACACACAGATGCATGTTCAGGTTAACAGCAGTAGCATTTAATTTGATGTTATTTGTATGTTATTCATACTAGACACTTAAACTTCAAGTAAACTGCTTTAAACTTGTTTCAGTCTGGGACTTCTGTTTTTCCCACACACCATCCTGGTCACCAGCATCACCACCTACAGTCCCTAAATATTTGTCAGTACTAGCAGTTGTAGTAGTGTTGACACATTAGCTATCTAACTGTAGCTAATGTTAGCAGTTGGTCTGTGTAATTATCTCAAATACATAATAAATAATGACATCACCGTGCACATCTAGTAGAGTTCTTACCACAACGTGGAGGAGCTCTGACACAAAGAGTAGAGAAGTCATTTCTGAAGATATCATTTTCTTTATTTCACATGCTTTCAAATGCCAAAATTCAAATGCTGCCTTTTGTCAATGCCCCTGGGTATATGTGTGTATGCTTACAGGTTTAAGTATGCAGGATGTGATTATGATCGTTCTGAGTGTCAGTGTCGTCGTGGTGACAGCCATCGCTCTCATCTTCTATCGGTAAAAACAGCAGACACATTTCACAGCAATGTCATGCGGGCTATGTGTAGAATTTGAGCTGATTTTGAGATGGGACAACAGTTGAGGAACAGATGACTAAATTGCAAGTGACAAAACTGCGACTTTAATTGCAGCTCAGGCAAAAGACAATAAGAATCAGCTTTTCTTTCAGGTCTACATTTGGTCAGCGAGCCATAAAAAGCCATAATGTGACTGGATGTACTCAGAAAGCAAGAATCAAATATCCCTTATGCTCATTATGTATCTATTTACTGTATGTGTGTGTGTGTGTGTGTGTGTGTGAACAATGTTAGGCAGAACAGGAAAGAGCGTCTTTTGCAGAAGAGGTGGTCTCATATCGAACCACATCTGATTGGTCCGCTGGATGAGAAGGAGGTCTCTCTGAAGGTAAACAGCCTTATCAGTCACCTGTTTCCTGACCAGGGGTTAACAGCTCTTTCTTACCTGAGAGCCAGTTTACAAAGATGAGGATGTGCAGGCAGCCTTTTTTAACATAAATGTAATTTATTTTCAACTTATGCACTGATAGTTAGTTACACTATTATCAGTAAGTTTGACTGCAACAGTTCTTGTAGAAAGACAGTCTTTAATCCTGGATAATAGTGTCTGTGTTCAGCAGTCGATCAAACAACATCTCTGCAATATTGGTCCAAAGCTCCTCTATTCTCCATCAGTGAATGGTTTCCCATA
Source organism: Lutjanus campechanus (assembly GCA_027495735.1). NCBI lineage: Eukaryota > Metazoa > Chordata > Actinopteri > Lutjaniformes > Lutjanidae > Lutjanus > Lutjanus campechanus. The sequence goes on along the minus strand of JAJHUR010099309.1, from coordinate 9,990 downwards.
GTAATCCAAAAAAAAAAAAAAAAAATCTTGGCTTGATGCTTTTATTAATAGATTATATTCAAAATGAAATAGGAGTAAACTATGCCTTCTGCATGTTACTTCATCAGATTTGTCTTCAAATGCCTTTTAATAATGAGGTTAATGACGTGATGATCAGTGGAGAATCCAACAGGTTCACATTCCTTAATGTAAATGCACTTAAAAGTAAACAATAATAGGCAATAACAATTATAATTCTCTCTCTATATATATATTCTATGTATAGCATCACACTGTCATTTTCATCATAGAACTTTTTTGCAGGATTTCAGTACTTTCTTTTCCATGATGTGTCCTTGAAATTTGATGAGGTCACATCCTTTAAGATAAGGACACGAAATCAGATAACTGTGTGTGTGTGTAACAGATCGATGATGATAAGAGGAAGGACAGCACATTCTTCAATCACCGATGCCGCTATGATAAGAAGGTACCACCATTCCAACTTCAGAAAGAAATTCAATATTTGGCCATAAAGAGAACAAAAAGACAGATGATCGCGTCTTTTCACTCAGTGTTTCGACTGTGTTTCGTTTCTCTGTGTTCATCAGCCTGTAATCTTGAAAGAGCTGAAGCAGCCAGACGGAGACTTCACCGAGGACCAGAGGATTGAGCTTAACACTGTAAGACACCTCTGTCAGAGCTCTGTTGTATGATCAAAAACTAATCTCTCTTTAGGAAATCTGCATTTAATGATGTAAACTGAAATTAAATATAGTTTAATCAATATGGAGATGTTTGCTTTCACAAATCAAAATACATAAAATAAAATAAATAAACCTGAGTACTGTCAGGGTCTAGTAAGTAAATGTAATGTTTCTTAATCTTAAGATAGTTTTAAAGTTTGGTGCAACAGTTTTTAAAGTTAGACTGTGCTTTAATCTGGTTTAAAAAAGAATCCTCGTTGGTGGAACTCAGTGGTATTTTCTGTAAGTTTAGAAAACTGACCTTCGGGCAGAGATTTTGTGCTGTCTTAGTCATCAATGTCTGGATTTAGATAATTTGTCATTCTTTTATGTCATATGTTATTTTTTTAACCCTGTCTAACCTCCCTGCCTCTCTCGACCCTTCCTGTCACTTCCTCCTTGCCGCCACATCTTCATGTTTCAGCTGCTGCGTATTGATTACTACAACCTGACCAAGTTCTACGGCACGGTGAAGTTTGAGTATGGTGTGTTTGGAGTGTTTGAGCTCTGTCAGAGGGGCTCCCTCAGGGTGAGAGCAGACCATCGCTCACACAGTCTCACTATTTTACACTTTTCCTTCATATCATCTTTCTTTATCTGTCAATGCAATTATCAGGCTGTAACTTTGTAACAAACAGGTGGATTTCTGACTTTTTAAAGTTCAAGCAAAACATCTTTAACTCTTATAAGGAGAATATGATTTTGTTAGTTTGTTTGTCAGTGCAGTAGATCTCAAAACATGTTGAAAGACTGACCTTAAACATGCATCACAACATAATCTTATCTCTATTTGTATTTAAAACTAGATCTGTATTCTTTTATCAAAGAAGTAGTTTGGATTTTTAAAGTAGGGTTCTATAAGGTACTTATCCATAGTCAGTGTATTAGCTTCAGTAGATGGCCGTCACACCCCCAGTTTGGGGAAGCAAGCAGCAGTAGCTCTGTTGTGAACAGAGCACATTTTAGCCACATAAAAAGGCCCATGACAAAAGTCAATATGACTTAAACTTATGCCATCTTTAGAGGACAACATTTTCACTGCTTTACTTTGCTGTCAGAGCCTTTTCGCCGACTCCAGAGCAACTAGACTCCTTTGACAAAAACATTATTTTTGTTTCATAGAACTTGGGAGTTCCTGGTCTACTGCTGCCAAGATTAGTTAGTTTGTTTGTGTTATTGTGTGACTTTGGTGAATCCAAACTAATGCTTTAAAACACAGAAGTCACACAATAACACAAACTAACTAACAGATTGAGGCTGCAGTTGACGAGCAACTTCTCTGTCCTGCAAAATCAATTTAAAGTTTTTGGCAACTGAGTCTGGTTGGTTTGGAGAGAGCAATACTTGGCTCATATAGTAGCGATTTCCCATCAGAAAAGGCTGCCTGGTGGCAAAGTTAAGCTGTGGAAATATTCTAAATATAGCATGGACTTTTTTAGGTGTCTAGAATTAGTTTTGCTGCTGACCCTGTCCAGAGAATTACATTGCTTAGCTTCCTACACCGCTGCTCCAGCTTCTTTTCCAACTGGGGGCGTGCTGACCTCCATTTACTGTGCAGTACATTACAGACAGAATATAGATAATAAGTACCTCATACAACCCCACTTTAAAAAATCTGAACCATGACTTTAACATAATTAATTTAGAATTGTAGCATAACTGTATCTTTCTTTATGTCATAGTAATTATTTTGTTCTTCTTCTACTTATCTTTAAAGGTATTTATGGCCTTTTTGACCTATTTTGGGAATCATGCTGCACTGCATTCGACTGTAAAACTCCTAATGCCAGCTAAAGTCAAAGTTAAATGTCATGTGCAAACACTGCATGTGATGATGAGTATTCCTGCTGCAATGTGGATCTGACTTGAGTAACACAGTATAGAATAACATGTTGTTTATGACAGAGCTCAGTGGTCTCCTGTTTCCACTGCTCACAATGACTTCAGTGTTTGATAAGTCTTGGACACAGTTTAAAGAGCACTAATAGAGCACGTGTGCACGTAATGACACACACACGCTTATTAATAGTTCCATTAATTGAGTGCAGGATGTAAACAGAGTAGTAAAAGTGATAAAATCTGAACTTCTTTGTGTGTTTTTTTCTCTCAGTACATTCTGAATGACAGGGTCTCCTACCCAGATGAAACCTTCATGGACACGGAATTTAAGATATCAGTCATGTATGACATAGCAAAGGTATATTTTTTTTGCTCATGTTACCAAAGTATGTGTCTGTGCCATTTATTCATTTGCTGAACTATTTGTCACTTCAGGATTTATTTTTATTCAGTGATATTAATTTAAATTGATTAGTATTTTCTTTGTGGACATGGCCTGATTTCTGTGTTTGATGTGTTTTTAAGTAATTCTACACAGACTCATATGACTTATAAATGTGTTATTATACAGTATGTCAACTTTTCCAGGCATATATATCCAAAAAGGGAAAACAGAATGAAGCAACACAAAAAACAAAAACAAAACACCCATATATACTTTAATGTGCTGAGCCCTTAAAGAAAGGGAAAAATTAATTCCAGACTTCATTGAATTTTTCTTTGTCATTATTTATTCAAGCAAATAAGTATTCAAAGGAGGCAGTTTCCATCATAAGTTTAACCCAGTTTTGTATAAGACGTCTTGCTGCAATAAGGTTACAGTTAACATCAAACTAACCTGTGCTTTAGTGACACCCAGTGGTACAAATATTTTATTTATAAGAAGACATAACTGAGGGAGTTCTGACTGGGGCTGTTCAATCCAGTCTCTGAGTTTCCCACAGTATTTATTTCTAAAAGGGAGCGTTCACATATAGCATGTAACAATGTGCCACCTGCCTCCTAAACTGTTCAGCACTTTCTACCTTGTATCAGGTCCATAATATAATATCTATAGCATAATAGTACCAAGGTATAATTGTGTAATGAGTAAAGTTACTTATACTATCTCTCGTGGTCCAGTCAGTGTGTGTTTGATGCAGTTTCCTCAGTCTGTTTTGCTCACTTACAATACATTGAAAAGAGAATAGGTTGACACAACAAATAAACATCTCTGTACAGCCCTCCTGCTCACTACAGTCTTCCTGGTTTAAATCTTCTGCAGGGCATGTCATATCTCCACTCCAGTAACATCGAGGTCCACGGTCGCCTCAAGTCCACCAACTGTGTGGTCGACAACCGCATGGTGGTCAAGATCACTGACTTCGGTTGCCACACCATCTTGAGTCCAGGCAGAGGTGAGCTTTTCATCATCGTTGCTGTCGATTATTGATCTGAACACCAGAGAATACGAGCAACTCAGCTTCTCCTCTCCTCTTGTCTCAGATCTGTGGACGGCCCCGGAGCATCTTCGTAAAGATGGGGTGTCTCAAAAAGGCGATGTCTACAGCTATGCCATCATCGCTCATGAGATTGTGATGAGGCGAGCCCCGTTCTATACACATTCCTGCACTAATCCTATAGGTAGGCTGGGATAATTTGGCACACCATTAAAGTGTGATAAATAAAGTGTGAATAACAAACAACAAAAAAACAAAATTCCCTCTGTCTTCTTTGATCAAATGTGAGAAAATTAACATTTTGTTTTATTTAAAGAGGAGCTTTTTGTATGAATAATTAATTTCTTTAGCAAACTGCATTATTTGTGTGGTATTCAAAAACAAAATCATTCAGTTTTGGTTGTCTGAGCCCCAAAACTGTGTCAGCACAAGTTTACAGTAAGACGGGATGTTGATGCAGAACACTGTGACCACAGACTCAGCTCATCCCTCACCTTGATTATCTAAATGTCATTCAATCCCTCAGAGAAGATCTACAAAGTACAGTTTCCCAGAGGGCACAGCTTCTTCAGACCTGACCTCAACTTTGACGGTGCATCAGAGAGAGACATCGAAGTAAGGAGAACATTTTCTGCTACAGTAACACACTGAGCATCAAGATTTATAAAGTCAAGCTGCTTGACTCGTCAGAGTTAAACAAAGAAAGCCATACACTCCCTCCCTCTTCTTCTAGCTGTACTTGCTGATAAAAAGCTGCTGGGATGAAGAACCCGAGCGGAGGCCAGATTTTAAGAAAATAGAGTTAACCCTGGGTAAGATTTTCAGGTACGTCAACACTGCACATTCAGTTATGTTAGTTTTAATCATTTCACTTATATACTAGATGGTCAAATATATGTGGACACCAGAGCAGAAAGAAAAACGGAAGAAACAGAAAGAGCCCTCCCCGTAACTGTTGCCATGAAGTTGAAGCACTTATTTATAAAGTGATTTGAGGCTATATAAATAAATGCAGCATTAAGATTTCCATTAATTTGAACAGAGTCCCAAGCAATGAAAAACATGGATGTCTACATACTTTTGGCCAGATAGAGTATTTAATCCTGATCATTCCTGCTGCGCTACTTTCTTACATGATAATTAAGTCATTAAAGCATAAATAGTGATAGTAATGCAATCTAATTTTTCCTTTGACACAGTAACCTGCACAACCAAGCCAGTGAGACATACATGGACAACCTGATCCGTCGCCTGCAGATGTACTCCAGGACTCTGGAGCATCTGGTGGAGGAGAGAACCTCTTTGTACAAAGCTGAGAGGGACAGAGCGGATCGCCTCAACTTTATGCTACTTCCTGGGTGGGTTAATACTCAATCTGCTGATACATTACAGAGGGCTGGAACCAGGGACATGTTTAAAGCTGCACTGATCATTTTGTTTATTTTACAAAGAATCAACTGTGTAATGTGGGGGTCACTCTAGCTCCCTTCGGCCCTACAGGGCTATTTAGTCTGTATTTGGGAATTGTTTTGGTTTTATGGCCCGTCAACCCTGCAGCAATACTAGTCAGTTAATATAGTGGAACATTAAGCAGGTAAGGAGTCAGATAAGGAGAGTGAATTTTGGACTTAAATTTGTCAGGTTGTTTGAAACACAGGCAACTGTTTTGCAAACATGTTTGCCGTAAAACCTTTAGAAGGTGAAAATATTCTTAGATTCATGATATCCTTTTTTCTGTTTTTTATTTTCTCTGTTGTGTCTTGTGTATTTATCACATCTCATAAATACATTTTGAAACAGGGCATTTAGATTTTTTTTTTTTTTCCAGTTTTAAATTTTACATCAAAAATAAAATGATCTAAATAAATAAATATAATCTCCTCCTACTTCTTTTTATCTGACTAGCATAATAGTCAGTGAAACTTTGCAGGGGAAAACGGACATTACGGATAACGATATAGAAATGGACCATCTTCTCACTTGACTGTTTCAAAAGCTGTGAAAAAGTCTGTGTTGTATGTTTAAGCAAAAATATATGTATTTGTGTATACTACTGTTGAAAACTGACTTTAATCAGTTCCCTTCCTCCTTGGTAATCATAGTTTTTGCTCCATGTAGAGCCATCAAGTGTCTGCTATAGAGATTCAGGCACAGCTGTATTTTCATGTACATGTTATTTTCCTGCAGCATAAATGTAACTGACAGCAATCTTATTGGAAGCCAGTTAATTAAAATCAGTATTTTCTGCTCTCCCTGTGTCTCATCAGCCCGGTGGTGCTTTCGCTGAAGGAGACGGGCAGAGTGAAACCAGAGCTGTTTGAAGAGGTGACCATCTATTTCAGCGACATTGTGGGATTCACCACCCTCTGCCACTACAGCACCCCCATGGAGGTGGTCGACATGCTCAACGACATCTACAAGAACTTTGACAGCATCCTTGACCACCATGATGTCTACAAGGTACTTCTGTGTGAAAGTCAGGTCCTTTATAAGCTACTAGTTTAACCAGTCAATCAAAGAAATGAGTTTTGTTATGGTTGTATCTTGTAAGATAGATTTGGACTTAAACTTGGAAGTAGTTGAAGTTAGATTGAAGTTGGATTTTTTCCATGTTTACAGAAAACAGATAATGTTTTTATTAATAAAGTGATCAATCTGTTGTCTCTTAGGTTGAGACAATAGGAGATGCGTACATGGTTGCATCAGGTTTGCCCAAACGCAACGGCGACAGACATGCAGTGGACATCGCCCTCATGGCCCTGGACATGCTGGCTTTTGTAGGGACATTTGAGTTGCTGCACCTGCCTGGCATCCCTCTGTGGATCCGTATTGGTGTGCATTCAGGTAGCAGAAGTTCATAATGAATTTGCCTTATATAATGTTGTTCTGCCCAAAAAAACAAAACAAAATTGTGTATTTTATGACAATAGAAAATAAAGAACCATCCACATGATCATCAAGACAACATAATATGAATCCACAGAAGTGGTATATCATGGTCATTTTATGATTTATTACAGTAAATATATCACAGATTTCTCCTTTAACTGGTTAGAAATAAAAAAACAGACATTAATGCTTGTTTTTGTGTATTTGTATGTAGGACCATGTGCAGCAGGAGTGGTTGGGAACAAGATGCCTCGTTACTGTCTATTTGGAGATACAGTCAACACTGCTTCACGCATGGAGTCCACAGGCCTGCGTAAGACACGCACACACAAACACACATTTCAACACAGTCAAAGTACGGCACGGCTTCTGAACTTAATCTCCTCAGAGTTAGAGAGAGCTGAGGGTTTGACTCCCATGATTCTTTCTTATGTCGTCTTTCCAGCTCTGAGAATTCATGTAAGTCAGTCCACCATCAACATCCTGCAGAGGACAGACTGCAAGTTTGAGTATGAAAAAAGAGGAGAGACATATCTAAAGGTTAGCTGCTTTGCCTTTTTTGTGCTCATCCTTTCAGGAATTTACAAACTGTACAGACAGTGGCTGCTGCTTTCATTTCCTGTGTGTTTATCCGTGTCCATGTGTCCATCTGATTCACAGGGTAAAGGCAAAGAGATGACATACTGGTTAACAGGAATTGGTGGGGGAAAATACAACCTGCCGACACCACCAACAGCGTGAGTATAACAGTTTCATCCCTGTTCCACATTAATTAGAGTTCAAATTAATGCAGAGAAATCATTGATAATATTTTAGATGTACATGTAGATGTTTATAACGGTTAAACTGAGCAATATGTTCATGGAGCCTGGCAGGCAGTCACTTAAAGGAATAGTTAACCCCCAAAAATCAAAAATACATATTTTTTCCTCTGACCTATAGTGCTATTTGTTCATTAAGATTTTTTTGGTGTGGGCTGCAGAGTTTTGGGGATATCGGCATAAGAGATACCTGCCTTCTCTCCAACACACTGGGACTAAATGGCACTTGGTGTAAGATGCTCAAAGCACAAAAAAAACTCCAAAAACTCCCCCCCAAAAAAAAAGGATTATCTGGTTACTCCAGATAATCCACAGACTTTGTTGTGAGCAGTTTCATGTAGGAGCTACTATTTCTAGTAGAAAAGAAAGTAGTTCCAGTAGGTTCTACTGCGGAAAGAGACACTGGTTTTAAATTTTAAAGCAGTGGGCTTTTCTTTTCAGGATAACGGTCTTAACATTCACAGACAACTGACAGTTGTAGACAGCTGATCAACCTGCAGTGTAGGACTTGTCACTTCTTGTTTTCAGTTGATGATGTTGCTCTCGTCCTGCACTCTTGCAGACCTACTACTCTTATTATACTGTTTCCAACACGCAATTTGGACTGTAGAGATTTTTGCATGTGCAATTGCTACATACTGCTCCTTTAATTTAAATATAAAAATTATTCTCCTTCAGGGAAAACTTCCAGCGGCTCCAGCAGGATTTGGCAGAGATGATCGTGTCCAGTCTGGAGAAGCGTGGAGACGGGAGAGAGAGCTTAAAAAAGACGCTGTCCACCAAAGTCCACCGGAGGGAGACCAACAGCAGCCTGCAGGGGGACGGCCCGCCAGAGTATTTCCACCTGGCCGTCACTGACAATCCCAGTACTTACCTGTGATCGCAGAGGAGCTTTCGCTACAAGATCAGTCAAGGAGCAGATGTTATAGAAGTGTGTACCTGTCTGAATCGGCACTGCTGAGTTTCTGTGGAAAGTTGTTCATTCAGGGGTGGAGTGACAGTTGAGCAGCGGTGGAACAAGCAGGCATGTTAAAAAAAACGAGACTGAGGGTCTCAGTTCTCTCTTGTACCCTTTGATGCTTTTGCACCTGAACACCCATCCCTCTGCCACGTCAAATAAACTGTTTATACTCTAATTTTTTCGTTAAAAGGAAAAGTCTACCCACTGATACTATTATATATCATTCAAGATGTTTGTCGAGTTTTGTTGTGATGGAAGATGTGCAATAAATGAGCTCCTCCTCTTTTATTGTGTGGGACTGACACATTCACACATTGTTTAGAGAACATCACTTCAGCTGTGTTGTTCTGCTGTTCCCAGACTTTTCAGGCCATGCACCCTCTTCGACTGGGACGGGGTGGATCTTTCTTTAAAGTGTTTCAAATAAAAATAGCATGGGTTTAAATGACACATGCCTTTTTGCAATTTGTCTATTCCTGCGCTGTGGACAATGACAACTCAGACATCACAACTGCATGGATTTGAGTGTGAGTACTTATTTTAGATTTATGAAGAAACAACCTGGTCAGTTCTTTCCAAAAGAAATCCAAATAATGAGAGATGATGTTGAATGTACTCTTCTTGACTTTACTTTGAACAGTTCTCCGTTTATGTTTAGATGTCGCCTCTAGGAAGCTCGCTGATTGAGAAAGATTGACAAAATTATTTACCATGTAAATAGCCTTTTCTGCTGTAAAGACAGTGAAACTATATCCCATCGGTACTTGTCATAATATAGCAGAGATCTGAGAATATTTCTCTTTCATGCCACAACAATGCTACCTTGTTTTCAGAAGATTAGAAATATTTCTGTGATGATTTTGGTTTTGTGTTTTATTAAAAGATATTTGAAATATGGTACAAGATTCAGAGCAGTTCTTTGTTTTGTCTGACAACATTTTGCAAGTACACTAAACTACACACAGTCTTACATGGTATTATTGGACACCAATTTACATCATAACACTTGTATTTTTCTCAAGCAGTGCAGAGAAATAAAACAACAACTGTAGAGAAATCAGTTATTTAAAACATAAAAACACAGTAGAAAAGAAAGATATCCAAAATTTGGATTTAAAAAAATGGTGGAAAACTCACCACACTGAGCACAATGTGCAGAATACATGCAGTGAAGAAAGGTTTTTCAAGGACACACATACGCACACACACACACACACACACACACATACACACACACACACACACACACACACACACACACACAAACACAGCCCTACATAGTTTTAGTTGTAACTAATGCTGTGCCACCCAGCTCT
>JAJHUR010099306.1:636-14981 GCA_027495735.1 Lutjanus campechanus | reverse complement strand
TGTTTCCCACAGGAATCTGTGCTAATTTACACTTTAAGATACTGTTACATGCTTTTATATAATATCTAATTTGTTATATTTCTTTTTAAGTGTTTTTCACATTAATGTGCTGATGTATGATGTAGGTGGGTGTGAAAGATGAAGTCATGTGTGAATAAATCAGTGATCAATAAAACTACTAGTGGACAATTATATCCATCTGTGGCGGTGAAGGTCTTCCTGTATCTGGGATTGTGACAGACTGAAAACACACTTTCACTTTCATCTTATAATACATGAATATGCAGAGATTCACACAAACACACAAACACACACACACATTTACACACAGCATCTAAAAAGAGAAAGAAAAGTCTAAATCTATACTAAACCCCCCTGAGAGTTTCATTCCCTAGATACGTGAGCGCCATTTGAAGCGCTGCATCCACACAGGCTCACATCCGCCTGGATACGTGAGCGCCATGTCGAATTCATGACGGTTGTCATGGCGCCCACATAGCAACCGGCTATACATGTACCGGCTGCTGCCTCCGGTCGACTTGGCGATTGGGGGGGGGAGCGGGAGAGGAATGGGGAAGGGATAAGAGGGGGGTAGAGAGTGGAAGGGGTGGGAGGTCGAGGGAAACAGAGAGCAGAGAGGGCTGGGAAATTGGGGGGCGTGCATGTCAATTTGTGTTGTGTTTTTTGTGCGTGTGCATGTTGGGAAGGAAGAGACAGGGAGATCTGAAAGGCTGGGGCAAAGGGAAAAAAACGGAGACGGATGAAGAAAAGGCAATCAGCTGGTGTGTAAACCTCAGAGGATGGAGACGGAGAGATGGGGCAAAGATAGGAGAAGAGACTGAGCTCACAGTTGACAGCTCATGTGAAAAAGCCATGTGGGTCACAGAGAGACAGAGAGGCAATAAAAGACAAGTGCATTACTCACTGTAATGCTGTGTTTTCTGCAGACAACAATGGACTAGAATGATTGAATGAATGTGATTGTGCTCAGGTGAAAAAAAAAACACTGATTAAATGCATTATACACATTTTCTTTCCAAAAACAGACATTAATCTTTTACAGACTGTCAAAGCTGCATTTTTCTTAAAGAAAAAGTCTGAAAAAATGATTGAATCTTGCCTTGTTTTAATATGATCACACATGCTTCAAGAAAATTCAATTCCTGTTTTTAAATTTAGGTTTCAAGACTAAACACTGGGCTTAAAAAATGATTTTTTTTAAGCTGAGCACACTGCATATCATTACAGCAAATAAGAGAAGAGTGTTCTGCTAATTCCTCCTCCTCGGCCGGTCGTGTGAGCGCGTGCAGAGCAGTTCATGGGTAATTGATGTGCAGAGTCTTATTTTGGGAACTAAATCAAACGACAGGGCTTTACGCATCACCTGGCAAAAAAACGCAGCACGCGCACACACTCACGCGCGCAAAGCACACATATCAACATGCAGAGCTCTTCACAAGCAGCTGTCCACTTCATACTACAGACATGAACAGGCACACATACGTATACAAAGACTGAGGATGGGTACACGTGAAGGCGCTCTCACACAGCGACACAGGCACACATACATGAATATTTCAGTTTGCTTGAAAACGTGCAAACCAACCCATCCGCCCATCCCCCCACCCCCGACCAACCAACCAACCAACCAACCAACCCTCAGCCAAAGCCTGGGTAGAGCAGTGTAGGAATAGGCCATAAATGATAGAGAAAGAGCAGGAACGAGGGAGGGGAAAAAAAGGAGAAGGAGAATGGAGATAGAGGGTCTGACAGACTGGAAACTCATCAGGCAGAACGAAGGGAGAGGGTGGGAGAGGACGTGGAGGAAAATATAGACATCAGGATGGAGTGACAGGCCTGACAGCTCTATGAGAGTAGTGGGGGAAATGACAGACCCTGATTTACATTCTGCTGCCTCACCAGTGAACACATGCAGCCGTGTGTTTTTGGGCTGTCCTGTTGGTCAACTGAGCTGTTAAATGACAACAAGTCCAAACAGCTGATGTACGGAGGGTTTATTTTTGGAACAGTTTCAGGTGAGCGACCATGTGTTCATCCGTTGTACCGTGATTTAGCTGTTCCCATATGAACAAGCAGTTAACAGCAGTGGAAACGTGAACAAACTACTTCCACGGTTCATTATTTGGGTCTGCTTTCAGTGACACAGACTCTTTAACGAATCATTATATCTTCATAGTTTTGGCTGTAATTCCCAACAGCTATGATAACATTGTGTTCACCAAGGTAAGTCGCAGCCTGCTACAAAGAAGGAGGTGCACACTGACTAGTCGAGGGGTATGATTCTTGGTTGGGGTGCGAGAGGTCTTGAATTCAAACTCCGAACGAGCCCCCAATTTGTTACAACTGGCTCGCAGGTCACAACAAAGACGGGAGACGTACACTGACCGGTCTTGCGGTACGATTCTTGCTTGTGGTGTGAAACAAAAGAAGACAATGCATAGAAAGAGGGCAGCATGGCTTGGTGAAGGGACCGGCGGCGGTCCTGGTGTCTCAGCGGATTTAAGTAGCCCGGCGGGAACATTGGCCAGGTGTTCCCAGATTCTTGATGGCACCAGTCAAGGGACCAGAAAGACACATAAAAGCACAGAGAAAAGTACCAAAGAAGGACCAAGGCTCTGGGGCCGACACAGTCTTTACAGTGGACAGTTGTTTTCTCTGGCTAACCTTGGGGTTCATTTCAAATCTGTTTAATCATGTGACTGCATGTTTCTTGCCCCACTAGACTTAATCTTTTTTTTTAGGGAAGTGTTTATGAATTCATAAATAAGAGCTGGGTTTTATTATTTTACGCCGTTCTTTATCTGTGCTGTTTTGTCTGCTGTTTTTCTTTTCCTTTCTTTTTCTGTGAAGCACTTCCAAACCTTGTTCAGAAAAGTGCCATATCAAGTTTATTATGACTATTTTACTAATTTAAGCAACTCACATTCTCAGAACTCAGAAATTACAATGGTGAGCACAGTGTTATTATTACTGATCGCACTGATAAAACTATGAAATTAACACCCGTGTTATCATAAACTGGAATAGTTCCTTAATGGGCAGGGTAAAAATGGAACCTAACCGCCGCCGGTTCATTTTAGCCCTTCACACCAAGAGAGGCTCTTGACCTAACCAGAGGGGTATTTTTGTAGCCAAAATGGACTGACCCAGTAGTGTCCTAAATCGGGCACACCTGGTTGCCATACTCATGATGAATGATTTAACAGAGTCAGTGCACTCCCAATAAGCACTGATTTGGTTTGCAGGTCAGAAGGCATCTTCACTTCTTTGTTAAAAGCAGGCTAAATGGGGATGAAAAGTGAAAGTTAGGGTGTGCTTAACTTTGAAAAATAGTAATTTTTTTGCTGTTAAAACGAGATATATTTGAAACATCAACATCTACAAAACTTTAAGTGTGTCTTGCTTAGTGTACAGTCACCTGCACATAAGATTTGTGTGTTCATTGCCTTAGAATGAGCCCGTTATATCCGCAGGCTGCACAGGCAGAGTGCAGGGGGCCTCTTCCGTGGAGCCATTTTTCACTTCAAGTTTCTACAATAGCCCAGAACAGACAAACCAATCGCTAGCTCTCGATAAGTTTCACAGCCACTGTAGGTTCTCCTACATGTTTGGAAGGGGAGAGAGAGGCGAGCAGTACTCAGTTGTGATTTGAAGCCTCACTGCTAGTTGCAACTAGCAGTGAGGCTTCAACTAGCAGTTGCAACTCTACAGCAACTGTCCAGGAGTGCATAAGTAACTTATCCCTCAATATCAAACTTTTTCAGTCCTCTCAAACTTGACAAGAAACTGTGTGGAAGTGTGCGTCGTTATCCCCATTGGCGCTTTCTATGATATCATGATTTTGCTCCACCTTTGAATATGACCCTTTGAGAGAGCTACAGACACATTTGCCCCCAGGCATTGATTGTGCAACAGTTCATATGAACTCGCTAAATCTGACAGTTCTTTCCAGTGCCAGAGCACAGCCATGTGTGACAACATTCAGCCACAATAGACCTTTTTCACAGCAGGCTTGTCATAGCGGTAAATTTCATTAACAATGGCTCACTTCCACTGACTGTCCCACTAAGCTGTGTTGGTGAGCCAGTGTGCACAACACAAGGACCCCTGAACTGGCTCACCTAAATGGAATGCAGTCATTACAGATGTTATTCATAGTATCTATGATTTTTCTTTGTGTAACTCTGTGCTGTAAAATGACAAATAAATGACCTGGATTTTGTTGATTGATGGCCTGTCAAAATGTCTGCTGTCAAAAAAGTCCACCAGCCTGATGCAGCCGGCTACCCGGGAGGTGACATTTAAAGGTATAATGTGATGCAATTTACATATATTGATCGCTTTGTATTGCCAAAATGTGAACAGATATACGTTAAAAACAAAACTTTAAAAAAATGAGACCTTCCCTGACTTTCACGGGTTGCCTGTAAAATACTGGGAAAATCCAAAGGATCCGGTACTGTACTCTCTGTCAGTGTTGGTGGCCGTGTTCATCCTGGTGATCGGCCTTGTTTATTTCCCGCTAACAGCTGTTAACAGTCATGGTTAGCTACAGTACTTTAGCAACAAGAAAGCTGCTAAAGCTATCTGTCCATCAGGAAACTCTGTAATTCAATCACAGAGAGCTGACAGGACAGCTGACAGCTGAAGGACACAAGAAGGAAACCAGAAGACATTTTCTCAGTAAAATATGACCTAGTTTCACCCAAATTAGTGAAAAAACTTATTAAGTTGTGCTTTCGTACCATGAGACCAGGACCGCAGAAACACCCATGTCCGCTCTGATGAATGGATGTATTCTCCTTTCATGCTCCAGCTGCATCATAACAAAGAAGAAGAAGAAGAAGAAGAAGAAGAAGAAGAAGAAGAAAGTGTTTCATTGGATGCGAATTTAGTGTACACCTCCAAGTGACCTTCAGCGAGTCATCAACAGTTTTCAATTGTTTTGCTGGAAAACACAATTTCTGAAATACATTTAAAAAAAATCAGAAAAGATACCAGCATAAAGGTGACATATAGCACAGCACATGCGATAAAAACACTCAAACAATGATTTTGAGTTTGTGGGAAACTTTAACAGCCATCGTGTCATTAATAACAAGGATTTCTGAAAACTACACCTTGTGTACCTTTAAAGGAGAAATCTGTAATATATTTACTGTAATAAATCATAAAATGACCACAATATGTCATCAGCGATCAAGGAATCATGCTAAGATGAAATACTGGCTTCTCTGACATCAATGCAGCTGTGATGTGGGCTGGAATAACTGTTTTTGTATGCCTGTTTCACATTAGTTAGAGTTCAAATTGATGCCGAATGTTTGCCAAATGATTGAGTGTCTGTTTATGAGCCATAAGAAATCATTAATAATCTTGCAGAAAGAGTAGTTAATTATAACAGTTAAAATGAGCAAAATGTTAATGGAATCTGGCAGGAATCTTAACTCAAACTCCAGAGTGTATATTTTCTTCTTTTTTCAGGATAGCAGACTTATTTTTACATTGACAGACAATTAACAGTTATAAACAGCTGATCAACTTACAAGTGTAGGACCTGTTGCTGCTTGTTATCAATTCACGATTGCACCCCTCCTGGATCTTGCTCGTCCTGATCCATAGTTTGTACATTAAATAGGATTTCAACCCATTTAATATACAGTCTATGTTTCCAACTGGCCATTTGGACCGCAGTGCTCATTTTTGCATGCACAATTGTTACATATTGCTCCTTTAAGCATGAGAGTGTCCCATCAGGACACAGACTCTGTATATCATCACTGAAAAGAACACTCTGAAACTCTGGGCATAGGTGGCCCCAAGAATGATTTACTAGGAACTAGACTCTGCTGATTATGCTCTTACCTATTTTATGAGGAAGTGGACCCATAGAGCATTTTCCTAAAACCCTGTTGTGTTCCTTTAAGACACCCAGCATTGGTGAGAGAGATATTTCATTTGAAGAGGAGTGAGTGTAGGCCTGCATGTGTGGGTGTTCATGATGCAAGCCTGTGAAAGCATGTGGCTGCACGGCCAAATGATAAAAGCGAGCGGGCTCTTCAGCGCGCGCAGCTGTAGTGGCAATTAAATGACACGGCGTGGAGTCAAATGGATGTAAGTGAGCTTGTGACATGAAGTGGACAACTTGTGATTCACACATGTTTTTACTCAGCTGAAATTCAGACAGAGCAGTGGAAAAAAGAAAAACCCAAAATGTGTTTGGTTCATTTAGGAGGCAGGACACGCAAATGCACATCCACGGACACGCTCATCCGCTCTCTGGGGTCATCGTGCCTTCCTGTGGGACGCTCAGCGGGCGGAGGAGGTCAGAGTTCGAGGGGAAGTGGGGTTGGTAAAAGGCGGGAGTGACACGCACACATGCAAACACAACCTTCTCGTGCCTCTCCTCCTTCTCCACAACCTTCCATACAGCAGCGACCTCCTCTAACACTCCCACACACATGTGCCGGTGAACCCACACCTCAGTCCCTGTTGCATCAGTGTTAATCTCCCGCTCCATTTGCACTTGTCAGGAGATAACGACATCATTAGCACACATTAACATGTCTTTGTTATCATTCCCTCAGTGTCTCCGAGTCCCAGTGCGTGCGTACTCTACGAGTGTGTATGTGTGAAGAGAAAGAGCTGTGAATGGGGCTGAAGCGTGAATATGGGTTTTTACAACAAATTGAGTCTATCACAGTCTGTCAGAGGGGTGCGTGTGTGTAAGCCAACACATCCATTTACACATCAGCCAAGATATTCCACAGCAAAAAGTACTCGCTAATTACGCTCATTATCAAGCTTTTTGCTGTTGCATGATAACGTCGGAGTTACATTAATGCTGCAGGTAATGTTTGAAGCCAGAAGAGATCACACCTTTTTTTTTTTTTTAAGTTTAATTTGTTGATTTTTTGTATTACTGAAGTATCAGTTTAAAAAGTGCACTTGAGGGTAAAGATTTTCCCATTTACAACCCAGGACATACATGCAGCAATGGGTCAGGAAACAGTTATGAACATTTTCAATATCGAGAAACTGCTGGAAATGAGTCAAAATACTGTTTAAATGTAAGTTTGTATGTACTCATTCTAGCATTTTCAACAAGTTTTTATTATTGCATGTCTCTCATATATAGACATCTGTCAGCTCTAGTTAGCTAGCTAGCTGACATGGTACATTTTCAGGGAGAAATGGCTAAAGCTGTAGACTCAAGTCACAAGATCGAGACTCCAACTCAACCAAACAGCATCTAATCAAGTTACAAGAGAGAACCATGAAGAACAAACATTACTGCACTTTGTCTGAAAAAAACGATACCAAAGATAATTTCGTTCACAGACAAAAACTACGAGATGGTCAACAACAAAAAAAAAATGAACTGCAGTACGCAAAAATTATGTATGTTTATAAATGAATGAGACTCAACTAAAAGTATAGGATTTGGGACTAGACTTGGGACCTCTCAGGCTTGACTTGGCACTCTCTGCCTCTCTTGAATTGCAGTATGCAAAATTACAGACGGAGATGCAACTTCCAGCTTCGCTCAAGATTTGAAGTTGCACAAAAAATGGGCTAAAATTAATATAGTCAGCAAACCAATGCTTAGTTTGTGTTAGCTTAACAGCTAAGCAACTTTGCAAATGAATGAGGCTGAAAACTCACTGTCACAGACTTGTTTAGGACTTGAAACTCAAACTTAAGGACTTGGGACTTGACTGCAAACACTTGAGACTTACTTGTGACTAGCAAAGCAAAGACCTGATCCCACCTCTGGAAATGGAAGCACTAGTAGCACTAGAAGCACTAGTAATGCTAACACAGACTGTACAAGGTTGGTGTTTACAGTGAGAAAAAGACATGAGTAACATGCACATAAACAAAGCAACATTAATATAACACCTGTAGCATTAGCATATGAAATTTCTACTGTTTAACTTAAGAAAACAATAGCTCCCTCTTTTTGGATATTACCATGTATGAATCACCTGCTGTTTAAAATCAAAGTGCACCAGACAACAGATACAGGCCAAATGTCTTATTTTATGACAAAAACTCAGTTCCCTGCCGTGTATACAGACATGACTTTATGAGTTTCTCTCTCTGAAATATGACAAACATAAAAACGTGATACATGTTCCATCCAAAACCATCAGTCGGCACCACTATCAGCTGTCCTCAAGCCCCACACTGAAAGTCTACTCATATATCAAACTGATCAGCAAACAAACTTTTGCACCATGCATTCAGCAACCATAAATTAAAGCTGCAGCAACAGTGTGAACTGTCTTATCTTAAAGCAGACATTTCCTCCTCAACAGTTTTTGTGTCAGACTATCTACCACCTTATTAGCATCCAGAGTAACACCCAGATCACTACAAAGTGACTAATTTTGCACTCAGCTGACAAGGAGGTTTCCTTTGTGCTGGATTTAAAACAAAATACTTAAACTGCTGCCAGACAGAAGTGGGGATTTATTGTACAACCCCAAGTTTAAAAAAAATAGGGTTGCTGTGTAAAACATGAATAAAAACAGAAAGCAATGATTTGCAAATCATTTTTGACTTGTATTCAGGTAAATACAGTGTAAAGACGAGATATCTAATGTTCAAACTGATCAGCTCAATTGTTTTTTGTTGTTGTCTCACTCATAAGGGCAACATAAGACAGAGAAAGTTATGAAATGCTCAAAAACACCTATTTTTTCAAAAGATAAACAGGTCAAATGGTAACAGGCGACAGTGTCCTGATCGGGTTTGAAAGTGGCGTCCTCGAAAGGCTCAGTCATTCACGGACGGGGCGAGGTTCACTGCTTTGTGAAAAAATTCTTGCGCAAACAGTCCAACAGTTTAAGAACAATTTAGGGATTTCACTGTCTACAAACAATAATGTCAAAAGATTCAGAGAATCCAGAGAAATCTGTAGGAGGGAAGGCCGAAAATCAACACTGAGTGCCTGTGACCTTTGACCTCTCAGACAGCACTACAAGAAAAACTGCATTAAAAACCCACACGATTGTATAATATATGCTACATTTGCTCCGGAAAACCGATGTCAGTTTGTTGCTGTATCTACAAAGCAAGTTAACTACCATGCAAAGAGAAACATATATATCAACAACACCCAGAAATGCTGAGATGAACTGAAGCAAAGTCTTTGTGACCTCCAGATTATTAGCAGCACTAACCTCAAAAGCCAGCATCTGTGATGGTATGGGGGTGTGTTAGTGCCCATGGCATCATGGGTAACTGTCACATCTGTGAAGGCACCACCAACGGCGGAACGTACTTTTGGAGCAACATATCCTGCCATCCATAAATCGTCTTTTTCAGAGACGCCCCTGCTTATTTCAGCATGACAATGCCAAGACACGTTCCGCATGTGTTACAACAGCGTGGCTTCACAGTTAAAGAGTTTGGGTATCAGACCGGCCTGCCTGCAGTCCAGACCTGCCTCCCATTGAAAAATGTGTGGTGCATTATGATGAGCAGAATACAACTATGGAGACACCAGGCTGCTGCGTACTTGAAGTTGTTTATCAAACAAGTATAAGAAATAATTTCACTCTCAAAACTTGTTCCCAAACACTTGCTGAATGTTGTTTAAAGAAAAAGTCATGTATCACAGTGGTAAACATGCTCCTGTCAAAGCTTTTTTGGAGCATGTTCAAGCATCAATTTCAGAATGAGTGACAAAAAAGCAACAAAGTTAATCAGGTTGAACATTAAATATCTTGTCTTTGTACTGTATTCAACTGAAGTTTTTGCATTCTGTTTATAATTTTGTTTTACTCAACATCCCGACTTTTTGTAAATGTATTTTCCAGGCGTGCGATTTTGTGTCTTTGAGAATGTGTTGGATGAAAGTTCAGAAGTCTGTTAACTTTCACATTTTATTCAGTATCTGCCTCTAAGAGCCCTGACTGTGTTAACATTTCCAAAAATGGGTTGGACCCTCAGTGTTTTGGTCAAGGCCACCTCCATTGTCCAAGGGCAATGTTCTCTCTCTGGACCATCCTGGTTCCAAAATTAAGGTGATGAAGGTTAAATTCAGAATTATCCTCTCGCTGGGAGCTGTTTTCACAGTCAGTCCATATATTTTCACTGAGGGATCCTGTCACGGCTCAGACGTTCCCGGTGTCAGGATCCCTGTCCTCTCCTGGATGTTTAGGAATGACCATAAATCAGATCCATCTGGGAGCTCCGAGCGATGGGAATTGGATGCCGGCTATGTGTCATCTCCTCTGCAGAGGAGAATCCCCAGCGGACTGAAAGCCACCTATGTCAACAGCTGGTGTCCTGCACCTCAAAGACACCCACATGCATTTGCATGCACCTGAAAAGAGAAGAGTCAATAAACACAGATGGAACGGTTAAAATGTCAAGGCTGAAATTCAGATACATTGCAAATGAAAAACAGATGAACATGTCCTACAAGTTACCTAAGATTAGTTTATTACATTTTCAAGAAAAAAAAATGAATTAATTATTCAATCAAAAAGTAAATGATATTAAGTTAAATGAGCAGCCTTATGCCAAAGATGTCTATGTATTGTGTTGCAGAGATATCTTCTGAAGTTAGCGTGCTAGCTTTAGCCTGACCTGTCTCATAGTACCACTCTGTACCTCTAAAGGTGACAGTGAATCACAGTAGTGTCCAGCCTGCTCTCAGTCCAACAACATCAAGGTGGTTTCTTGCCAAGTTTGGCTCCTGGCACTCCGGGGCTGGACCTGCCATAACCCCTGCTCAGGCCAGAGGTGGGCGCTGACTGATGCCTGACCTCTGGCATCAGGCATCCGTCACCAAACTGCATTGATTCTTTAAGTCACGGGTCTCAAACCGCCGCCCAAGCTGCTGGGTTTTAATGTTGTGTCTGATCAGTGTGTAGCGGCTGATAAAAACACGTTAAAACTCATTCATTACAAAAAAGCAGCATCTTAAGTGGGAAGCAGGAAGAAAATGGCATCAATGTTTTAGAGTTACTGGCACTCAATCAATTATGTAATCTTGTCACGTCCTTATCCTTTCTGCATAAATTACGCTGATGGAAACATGCACTCGTTTCATTGTAGACTTTCATGTCCTTAAAACTTGTGCAACATTTTAATACAAGCACAAGTGCTGTCGTTTGATGGACACTTGAGCAGATACGTGTGTGTTGACTGAAAGCATAATAAAAAGGATTTCACCTTTCAGTTTGAAGACAGTTTCTTCCTCCACAGTTCCATCCCACCACAGTACTACAAGTCTGTTTTTTTACTAATACTGGCGCACCAGTGAAGCATCAGCACACAGTGAGCCCGCAGAAAGTAGGACTTCCATGACGGCTATATTTGTTTATCCCCTCTATCTCTAATTCCTCTCCCTCTCCATGACCCTTAAATGTTCCTCAAAAACCTCTGGCTGGGCCTTTTGGTGCCCATCCCAGGCCCACAGGGGTGTATGTGTCCAAGCCAAAGCCGCCTCTCTCTGCTTGACCTCGCTCTGCCTGCCTGCCTTCCTGGGCCTTAATCCTGATCAAGCATGTCTAGACCTCTCATTACCAGCACATAATCAGGGGCCAGGGGAAGGACGGGGCGATGGGGCCGGAGGGAGCGCAGGATGGATGGTGGGAGGAGAGGAAAGGATGCGGAGAAAGTGACCCTGACAGTGACCCGAACATTCATTCCACTGTTTACTTTCTCGGTAAACAGACAGACTACGGAGGGAGTCAATACACAGGGTGGAAGAAGGATGGAGGGGAAGATATGAGGCCAGGGAGAGAGAGACCAGATGTAAACAGAGGATTAGACAGAGAAAGGGAATCTTCAACAATATGTATCTTGAATATCTCAGAATTTAGGAAAAAAAATGCTGCTAGGAATGAAGGAATGAAATCAGTTTTCTCCATCCAAATGCAGAACAACAACGTCTTTTATCATTTTCTTGGCATTGAAGTTTTTGGGAAATATGCTGATTGGGTGTCTTGCCAGGAGTAAGATGAGAAAATTGACTCCACTCTCATATTTGTCCATTTAACATAGCCCCCTTTACACTGGACAAAAAAAAAAAAACTAAACCCCACCTATGTCTGACTTTTGTCTTCACTGGGAAAGGGTTCAATCTGTGTTCGTTCCCGGGTCAAATGACTCTGCAGTAATCACAGGTATGACCGTGGACACTCTAATTTTTTGCCCCTTTTGCTTGTCACCTCTGTCTGTAAGTTCTGCAGCTCTTTGTCATCTAAGCCACAAATTCCACCCGTGTCTGTTCAAGCCACGCTCGAACGTTGTTCCAAATCCATCCAAGTTTGAAAGAGAGACGGAAGTCAAAGATATTAAAAAGTAACCATTATTTACTGGTGCATTCATAAAGTTGAACAGGACACGTAGGAAAAACACAAGTAAGCAAGCTTGTCTGGTAATGGGAAAAGAGTCAATCGCCTACTTAAAGTGACTATACCCACATTTAAAAGACCCACGTATACATGATAATTTTGGTGTAAAAATAGTATAAAACACTGAAGCTTGGAGATGTTTAGCTCAGCTTAGCATGAAGACAGGAAACAAAGAGAAATGATCGCCTGGCTCTGTCCAAAGGCAACAATAATTACATACTAATTCCTCTAATGCTCACTAACATTACACTTTATCTTGTTTGTTTTGTCCTGCAATACCAGACGATTAGAGATCTCACTGCCTGCCAATCATATTTTTAAGGACTCGCCTTACCAGGCCAAACAACTGAAACACCTCTCCCTACATTCTCCTCAGTGGTAGGCACACGACTTATGCATGCCATCGCCCCAGAAGGGCCGACCTACAGACGTTGGATTGGTTGTGAATCCATGTTTGTTTAATGTATTTGTTAAAGAAAAAGAGAGTTTTTCTTCTACAGACATTATACATGTTAGAACTTTGCACAAAAAAGTAAAAACACTGAGAACTATGTTGTATTGAATTCTAAAGTTAAACCTGCAGACTTTTGATTTTTCTTTTTTTCTGTGTTCAGAGTTTTTTGAGGCACTAGGTGGGTTTTTGTTACCCTGTATACTGTAAAATGTAAATGTAAAAACAAAACTTGCTTGTTTCAGCTTATTAAATATAAGGATTTGCAGATTTTATTTGGCTGGACAAAATAAGCAATTAAAGGACGTCACTCAATTTTTTTTGACATTCCGTAGACCAAACAATTCATTGATTTATCGTGAAAACAATCTGCAGATAAATCCATAATGAAATTGCTGGTTAATTGTTAGTTGCAGCCTTATTTTCATTGTACTACTGAGGTGATCAGCATTGATTATTTTTTTTAAGATTAGACTTTTAAGAAACTATAATTAAAACACTACAAATAAATTGAGTTATCTCGCAGATAGCAGATGTTTTCTGCTGGAAGAGATTTTATGAGATTATTTTTTGGACCAATTTTTGACATTGACAATATAATCAAACACGGGCCGCGTTGAAAGAAAATTAAAAGGATGAAATACCGTTGATGTGGCTGGATTTACCATCATGAACTCAATCCCATTACCGCAGATATACTCAGTCTCCGCTAAGCCACGGCTCCAGTCAAGCAGCTGAGTGTGACATGCTGAGATTACTGAACATGAGTATATGTGATGAGGGGCTAAACGCATGAACTAATGACATGACAGGCGTCACTTACCAACCACGGATGAAAACAACAACCTTGCACAACCAAAAAATTATTTACTACACTCACAGAAATAAAGGCGCTAACTAGAACCATAAAGGGTTCTTTGGCTTGTACCCATAGGAGAACCATTTTTGGTTCCTGGAACCCAAACAGGGGGTTCTACAGAGAAGACTTTTATACTACAAGGATTTAATCTAGAACCCAACCGGGACCTTTTATATTGCAAGAGAAGAATCCTTGACCAGACCTTAACGAAAAAGCTCAAAGATTTCAACAGTCCTTGAAGAACTCTTTCTTCCAAAACAGGTTCTTTGGATGAAAAATGTTCCCAATTAAACCCTTAGCTTTTTAAAGAACTCTTGACAAAACCTTTATTCAGAAAAAAGGTTCTTCAAAAGCAAATGGCTCTGGGCACAACCTCGCGAATTCCACTAATCGTAACAGTCCCCCGCACAAACGTCTCTGTGTACATCTCAGTGAACCCACTCAAGGTTTGTTATTGCCTTTGATATTTATCAATGCTCTGTACATTTGTAGTTTTTTATAATTCTGTGCTTGCTATTTTGAGTTTGAGCTCTAAAAAGATTTTGCTTCTATGTGGAACACGCTCCAGGTGAGCTTCTTCATTTACAAATAAAGCATATTTTGTTAGAGTTTTTGTCATCCTGAGGCTTTTTGGTAA
>JAJHUR010099305.1:0-10300 GCA_027495735.1 Lutjanus campechanus | reverse complement strand
CAATAACAGCACCATGCACATTTAGATCGTCTCCCCGTAGGTCTTGCTTTTACTGTGCAGTTCTGTCTGCCACCGAGCACATTCATTGTAGACAAAATTAGTAAACAAATTCATGCTTTTTCTCCAAATTTTTTTCTCCTAACATCACTCTGTTTGCGTGAAGCAACAGGCTAATATTACTGTGCAATGCACATCATTACAATAGCTTTAAATGGACCTCTTCAGTGAACATGCTTCTTTTTTCCCTCTTAAAATGATGTTAATCACTTTTGTTGTTAATCATGGCACCCATTGGTTTGTGGGCTACCATTTTAAAGCCTCGATTACTGTATTTTGAGCAACCAGAGGCGATGAGAGCATGAAGCTGGTGGGTGACGTACTGCAACTTGGGTGGGGTTTGGTTTTGGTTCGTCTGTTCTGCGGGAGTTAAAGGTGGCCTGCCTGGTCACAATGGATTTTTCCTCTTCTTACACCTAAACAGGACACCAAAAAATGTTTCTGAAAACATTTTAAGCGAGAAATAAGCATTGTAATGACATAATCATGAGCCATATTTGATCAGCAGTTTACAGTTTGATCTGAGTTTTTGGAGGCTCCGTTGAAAACCGGAAACACAATGGTGGCTGTCTAGTTGTGTCTAGAAGGGAGCCCCAGACCCCCAAAAGATCTCGTGATAATGAATGATATTTCTACAAACATTTTAGGTGAAAAATAGGTAACAGAGTCTTGGTTCATATTAGATCATCATTTGTCTGGTTTGACAGTTTTACCTTTGTGTCATGAGCTCTGTGTGTTTCATTGGACGAACTCACAGAGAATGACTTGTCAGTCACACAGTAGCCCCGTTTTAAAGCATACCCTGCATTATCATCTATTTTACTCCAAATGGGACTATAATTTACAAAATAAACATCATGCTGTACTGAAAAAGACTTGAAACACGCGATTGAGACCATAAAATCATTAGGAAACTGTTTACTGAGGTCCCGAATCAAGAAAGAAGTAGGCTCATTTTTGTATTAGAATCAGACTTGTTTTTGCTCCCATGCAAAGCAAGAACGCATGTTTTAAGGCACCTCTGCATTAGCTTCACTTTTCAGAGCTGAAAGCTCCGTCCACTTCCTCCTCTGTCTATTCTTGTGAGACACAGACCTTCACAGGCCGGTGATTTCTGTACGATTAAGCTTTACGTTTACAGTCACTTAAACGGTAAGCTGGTGTAACTTTTAAAAACTTATAAAACAGTATAATTGTTAGCATTTTAAGTTGCAGTAGGCGACAGAGCCACCTAGGCACTTGTCCTGAACGCCCTGTCTGTTTTTCTATTGTTTAGGCTGCGGGAGTCATTTCAAGGGTGTCAGTTTGAACGTGGGCAATCCAGTTGTATGGTAGATTTTCTCTCTCTACTTTCCCTGAATGCAGCCCCTCCATTATCTTCAGTATCACATTAACAAGCTGTCCATTCATTGAATACCAAACAGGCCTCATTATTCCTGGCCAGGCTGCGCTTGTGTGTGTATGAGTGTGTGTATGTGTGTGAGTGTATGTGTGGGAGAGTGGAAAAGTCAGAGATAATACGTATTAATTACAGGCTCTATCTGAAGAGTGCTAATGAATGTTGTGGTTAGCAGCAGTTTAAATGAGCTAATGACACGGCAGCTCATTTACAGACACACACACACTCGCACAGAGTTGCCTGGTGATACAAATCTCCTTTCCTGTGGGTGAAATGTTGGAAGTTATTCTTTTGACACTGCATATCGACATGCATTGTTTCTTAGCTAGTCCGTCAACAAATACAGGCCCTTTGTCTTGAATAGATTTTCAATAAGTGTTGACCCGATTCCTCCTCGTGCAGCACTCACTTGCACTTGTTGACACTGTACTGTTGTTTACTAGTTTGCACTGTGACATACTGTACTGTACGTATAAACTGGGGCTGCACAATTAATCCAACATTAATCCCTGTCATGATTTTGGCTTCCCACCATTAAATGAACAGTGATTTTTATGTTGAATATGTGAGCCTGCTTATAGAAAACTGCAGCCATCCACCCTGCAGCAGCAGCCTGCACAAAATTTCCTTGATGTTGCAGCTGCAGTCCAGGATAGAATACGGATACACAACAAAGCTTTTGCAATCAGTGACCCTGAGGCTCTAGAACAATTGGGGTGGCAACACGGCCCTGAAATAATCTGCTATAATGATATTCTTGACGATATGACGACAAAATACTGAAAAATTGTTTGGTTTAGAGCTCACAGTAGATGTTGAGCTCTTTTTGTCTCTCCTCCTAGTCAGCCGGGTGCTTCTGCATGAGGTGGTGAAATAACTTTTTTGTATTGATCCCTTTTCTTGTTACATTCTGCTTGTACTTCTTACATATTATTTTACATCTGATCTTTTGTATCCAAACCACTTCCACGCCACTGAAACCCTCCCCTGTTTCAGAACTAACTCCTCCGCTCCTCCTTGCTACCAGCTCTTCACTTTCAGCCATGTTGTTATTGCTGTATGACAGTGTGACATCAACATGCAAGTGAAAGCGCTGCTCTTTTGATTTAATTTTTGGCTAAAAACTTTCTAAATGTACATTAGCAGGAATGTAGCATGACATGGAGGTGACAGCAGTGCTCCATTTATTTTATTTGGGAAACTGCAATAAAAATATTTTGTCCGTAAAATCAGTAATCTCGATCTCAATATTGCTAAAATAATTGTGACTATCATTTTTGCCATAATCATGCAGCCCTAGTAAAAACACATCTGAAAACTTCTCATCAGAGAACGGACCACGCCTGCAAAAGACGAGTTGCCTCAAGTGGGGATTTTTGTTGCTTATCGGAGCTCTTATCTTCATGCAAATGCATAATCACTATGTGTCCTGTCCAGGTTCTGGTTCACGCCATAACAGAGCACGTTGAAGATGCCGGGGTACACTCAGGGGATGCCACCCTGATGCTGCCGACTCAGACTATCAGCCAGGGGGCGCTGGAAAAGGTCAGTAAAGTCACCTTCTGCATTCACATAGTGATTCAAAACAAATCAATTATACTATAATTTATTTAATGACCCATTTGCTATTCCACTCATGGGCTCTGCTCATTTAAACCACATTGTACATTATGCAAAGAAAAATTCCCCATCTGTGTACATACAGTAGAGATATTGTGGCATAAAACTGTTCATGGCTGCCTCATATGTATTGGTACGTCTGTGTTCTTTCTTTCACTCTCAGGTTAAGATTGCAACCCGGAAAATCGCGCAAGCATTTGAAATTTCGGGGCCCTTTAACACCCAATTTCTGGTTAAAGGCAATGATGTCATGGTAGGTAATATTTCCTCAAGGTATGACCAAATGATAGATCGACATTTCCACACCTGGTTGCATCAAATGCACTTCACTCGCAAAGTGAAATCACCTTCTGTTCAAAATTATTTTTTAGAAGCTGGGTGGATTTTATGATCAATGTCGCCTTCAGTTTGGATGTTTCAGCTACAGCGCACATAGAGAAAATGTGAATGTATATAATCTGGCCATTGATAGTGTGTCTGAGCGTTTGTGATTTACATTTCTGCACAGTGTGTTGATCTTTTGATTATTTTTGATTGCTTTTGTGTTTAAGGTGATTGAGTGCAATCTGCGAGCGTCACGCTCCTTCCCGTTTATATCAAAAACGATCGGTGTGGACTTCATCAATGTGGCAACCAAAGTGATGGTGGGAGAGCCCCTGGATGAGGCCAGCCTGCCCTCGCTGGAGAAACCCATCATTCCTGTCGACTTCGTTGGCATCAAGGTGAGAAACTGAAATAACTGAAGAAAGCCGGTCATACACTTTCCAGCTCTTAACAATCTTTATTGGTTTTACATAATGTTAGATTTTTAGAAAGCACAAAGAGAGAATGGATGGATGGATGGATGGAAAAATAAATGTATAAGAAATTCATAGCTTTATAAGTGGGGACTTTTTTGACTTGTGGCCTAAACATAAGCATGCTCTGCAGCGGGTTGTCCTTTGAAATGTTTTTGTACCTGCACAAGGAGGACTTTCATGCAGTCATAATAATGATGGCAGACTGGTGTGACATGTCAAAATGTCTTCTGTGAAAAAAGCCCAACAAGCACATAACGGGTTCACACATCCAAAATAATTACAATTTTCCTGTTTATTCAGTCTTAATTATCAAAAATCAGTGCAGTGTTGTTCTTCTATGACATGTCACAGTAGGAAAAGCACGGGGCGTAAATAATAGAATGAATGATGATTCAGGGTCCTGGTATTGTGCAGAATGGAGCCATCGTTAAGTTATTAGTAACACCTGTGCTTTTGCTTCTCTGCTGTGATAACAGCCTATTTTCTTGTGAAACTACTTTCTCAGCCTCATTTCCCAAGTAGAAGTTGGACAATACTGTGTAATGAAAGTGGTTTTGATTGTATAAAGCTTTAGGAGTAATAACCTAATGAAATGATCCGGAGGTGAATCTGCACCATGTCAGACAGGGTAGAAAGAACTATCATGACCTGCCTGATTGACCTGATTGGATTAAATGTTTAGCGCTCAGATGGCTGCCAAAAAACTTATTACAGAAAAGGAAGCAAGTAGCCAAAATGGGAGGTGACATTAGAGGCAAAAGCCTTGATCCAAATGAAGGTGCCGTCACTTTTAAGTAAATTGGAGTTTTATAGATCACAGGTTCTTAAGTTACAAATGTCTTCTCAGAACCTGTTTTTTATGCTCAGTATCTTTTATGCATCAGACTTGAACACACCATCAGAAATTAGCTTAAGACTAAGGTCAAGTACAAATCTAAGAACATTTTTTATAAATGAAGCCCCAGATACCCCTCTGGTGTCAGCAACGGCCACCCAGGTACTCCTGCGGTGTCATTTTAGTCAACCCAAGTTATACAGTTGCTCGTTCTCAAGTGCCTCCTTGAAGGGCCAGTTGACCATGTGACCTCGTATTGAGCAGCAGTGCTTTTTTGGTCGACCCAAGTACGCAAGTACTAAATGCCCCTCTGGTGGGCTTGTGTGACCTCGGGTCAGACCAAGTTGCTGCCAAAGTACTATCTCTCCGGTCAGCACAACTGCTGTCTCGTTGGCCAAAGTGTGTCTCTGATTAGTACAAGTGCTGCTCTGCTCACAGCAAAAATCACTACACACACTGGACATGGAAATGTCCCCATGTCACTTTAGCTCCTAGCCATGAGAGATTGTCTGCACACCACTGTGATGGAAATTGGCCCAAATGTGAACATTTTTAATTCAATAATTTGTGAAAATACTTGCATTTTATTCAGTCTAAAATAAATCACTGTGCCTTTTTATGCTAATTTCCAGCTTTATGTTTTTATTCTAGGAGTAGCTTTACATGATTCACAGTTCTGAAAAATCTTAACTTATCTTATATTGGCTTATGAAGCCCTTCATTTCATCCTCTCTGCAAGAGCTGATTCTGTACAAAAAACAACTTTATTCACTGATTTTGGTGAAACTGGATTAAGTTTTGTGGAGAAAATATTTTCTGTTTTTCCATCTGATGTCCTCCGGCTGCTCTGCCTCAACTCTCTTTGACTTACTAAGCTTCCTGAAGGACAGGTAGCTTATTTGAAAATAATGTTAAATATAAACCAGAAAATATTTAACTTTCCTACACAACCGAAAAAACACTTTTGGCAAAACATAGTGATAAAAATCCAAAACTTTTCCAAGGTATCCCATGACCTACATGATGATCAGCCTTGTTCCTCACAGTCTGCATCAGAACGGTAATTTATTTATTCCATTTATAAGCACACAAGGCAACTTTTACTCTCTTTGGTGTGCACATAATCCTGCCGGCATCGCCGCCCGCGGGATGATGATGAGAC
This sequence comes from Lutjanus campechanus, assembly GCA_027495735.1. Lineage (NCBI taxonomy): Eukaryota > Metazoa > Chordata > Actinopteri > Lutjaniformes > Lutjanidae > Lutjanus > Lutjanus campechanus. The sequence goes on along the minus strand of JAJHUR010099305.1, from coordinate 4,427 downwards.
CACAGATATGTCAAAGTGACACAAGCGGAGCGGACAGTGACTGTTGGTCTTGAAGGGAATCCCAGATCCGCGGAAGATCTTACGAGAGTGATCATTGTAACATGTTGAACTACAACAATCTTGCGAGAATTTCACAAATCAAGGGTTACCTTCCAGACACGACTGAAGAAAAGCATTTCAGGGTTCCCCAAACTCTATAACACAACATTAAAAGCAGACAACGATCTCGCCAGTGAACGTTATGCATGACAAAATGTGAACAGTCAGGTTGGGTCATAAGATTTGGGAATCATATAGTTTATGAACTAAGCTATTTCCAGAGCTAATGTCAGTTAGACATGTGAAGCCCCCTTAAATAAAGTCACTAAGCTAATACTCTGCACATTGTGGCATCCAGGGAACACGCATGCATGTGGTGGATGAGGCATAACTGGTTAGACAGCTAGCAGCAAACTGTCATCAGCGTTATCTGTGACTCGTGAGCAAGCAGGAGAACCGCCGAGGATACTGCGCTGTACAGTTTTTATATCGCTGGAGCAGCAGGGGCGGGTTTATGTTAATGGAAGCTATGATACGCAGCACGGCTTCCATTTCAGAGCCGCCCACAAAATCCTGAACACAGAAATCTTGAAACACAATCGGAAGTCTAGCTTCACAATTCTAAATAGTTAGGAGGCTTTTTACACGTTTTGAGCAATACATTTATGACCTATATAATGTGTTTAGAAGAAAATGGCCAAATTCCCTTTACACGGTCTTTAAAGTGATACTACACTTTCCATGATAACTAACTCAATATGTACTCACCACTATGCCGATGTGATGATAAGTGAAGATCTTCAGTTCACCAAACAATCCTGGAGTTTTAGGAGAAGCAGGGTAGCAGCCTCATCCAGTACAATGGCAGTGAATGGTGACCACGGATAAAACGTTAAAAATAGCACACAAAACAAACACAAAATGTCATAGTGGTGAGTACTTACTGAGTTAGTTATCATGGAAAGTGTAGTATCACTTTAAGGTACATGGACAATAGACTTATGCTATGAGGATGAACTGACCTGATTGTCTGTTTGCATCTAACTAGTAGCGCACTTCGTTATCAAGGGATATGATACAGGCTGTTTCTGAGCCATTTTAGTTATGTGGTTTGCACTCGATGCTTTTAAGTGACAATATTTAACATTTTATTGAATAATTTTGTTGTTGCTATTGATGACATGTCTGTTCGCTGTGGCTGTAATGCTGTCGCACAGACCGGCGTGTGTATGAGGCGGTGCTCACAATCACTGGTGGTTGTCTCTAGAAAGGAACCCTGGATTAGTGAAACTTAATTTGCACACGTTTTCGTTCACTGTGCACTTCGTACAAACTGATAATGTTTTATTATGTGACAACACTGTGTTTAAGCTCTGCTTAAGCTTAAGGGGGAAAGTCACCTGGTTAGGGAACGATCATGGTTTGGCTTAAAATGATCACGCTTGCAAGCTCTTTGGTGGACCTGGAGTTCACTTATGAACACGACCAGCATTGGTTGCTGCCCTTTGTAGGGCTCTGGAAGTTGGCCAATCAGAAGAAAGTGGGCATTTAAGGAGCAGGAATCATGCAAAAATATAGAGCTGGAAATGAACATAATAAGTCTCCTCTAAAGGTAATAGCTACTTGTTGTGTAAAAGTGACTTTTAATTTTCCTTAGAAGTACTAATGATATGTCTCTGAACTTCTTCCAGCCTGGTGAATTGGTATGGTCGGGAAATTAGTTTCTATGAGAGTCCTACATGTATGATATCTTAATAGGTACTGCAAGTTCCACTAGTACAGCTTCCATTGGATCACATAACAAAGACGGCAATTACTGCTCCTTTCCTCTACCCAGATAGGGGGGGTAGTAGGTGCTTTCGCATACCGGCTGGGAGGCTTACTTCTTAGATTGGATGTGAGAGAGTTTGCGTGTCGCCAGCTGTTCCAAAGCTATTTTTTCCAAAGTAATTTCTCCCTCTAATTACAACAGAGCTGCTGTAACAATGGCTGTAGTTTGGAGCCAATCACGCAGGTATAATCCCCCACTCTCCCCCACCACCTAAAGTTTTCAATTTCTAGTCTGCATAGTGGTGAGGAATATTAATCAGAGCTCTGAATACTCCAGGCGCCAGGCTTAAAAGACTTCCAGAGTTTACTTGGAGTCTATGATACAGACTTCATACCCCCTGACTAATACGGGCCTCGCCGGAAACCCTTCCAGAATACATGACGATTGCTAAATGAAATAATGCAACTGTAGTTAATTTCTTTTCTGTTGAACATGTTATTGCTGCCTCAACATCAAGCCTCCCTCAGTAAACACACTGCGATGTCTGAAACCATTATCCAGCCTTAGTAGCCTGAAGTGTGTGCCATCAAAATGTACTCCGTCTCAACCTTCATCTTCAGTGTCCTCATTGTATCATCACAAGGTACAAGTTATTGCCATCCAGAGAGACCATCTTCATTTATCTGTCTCATTCCCTCTCAACCTCACTCTGTTGCTCTTGCTGTCTCTTTTCTCTCTCTGACAGTCCCTCGTTTGAGGCCACGTTGTTTTCTTTTCACTAACAAGTCCCCTTTGTGTAATTTCTGTCTCTATACACAAACTCATAGGAACAATAACACAGTTGTATTTATGACACTGTGAGGGAGAAGAGCCCGAAAACAACATTTGAGGAGGAGGAAGTGGATTCGGTGACTGTCCCCGGTGCACACTTACTGGCTGAAGAAAAATAACTTCAAACAAGTGAATGTTTTGTCCCCTTGACCATGGCCAGCAGGACATTATGGTGACTCATGAGATAGACACATTCTTCTAAGCCCCATGAATTGAGGAAAAATACCATTATTTTCATTATCAATTAATCTGATTATTTTCAGGTTTAATTGTTCAGTCTATAGAATAACAAAAAAATGTGAAAAATGCTCATCACAATTTCCCAGAACCCAAAGTGGCGTCTTTAAATTGCGTCTTTTGCCAAAACAACAGTCCAAAAGTCCCCAAGACTCTTCATTTACTATCATAACTGAGAAAAGAAAAGCAGCAAATCCTCACATTTAAGACACGTAAACCAGCAGTGTTTGATATTTTTGCTTGACTGAAACAATTAAATGATGAGTTGATTACTACTTTACTTTCAATCGACTAATCATTACAGTTCTAGCAGGAAAATATCTGCTAGTTAGTGTGTTGATTGACTTAATGTAGTGGTTCATGCATATCTCCACCCTGTCAAATTAGATCAGTGCTTTTCAGCATGCTTGTTAATCGGTGCACACTTTTACCGTATCTCACATTGTTTTCTCTGCACACATGGCTCCCACAATGTTCTCCTAAATATTTGTATGATACTTTGAGTTGTGTGCTTTGACTTCTGGTACCAATCTGTTGTATCGTTTTAGAAATCTGCAATAATGTCCCTCTCCTCCATACAGAGTATTGGGAGTCATTTGTCAATTCCACCCTTAAATTGGTCACTAGATAGATATAGAATTGCATTGCTTCAAATCAGTTTTGACATCTTTGAAACCTTTTGAGGTTTCCTTTTATTGGTTACAGCTTTTTATTCTACTTCCAACGAGCGACTGTACAGTGGGGACGTTAATGGTGAGGTCACCACTCCAGCTGTTGATGTGGTTTTCTCAACAGGACAAACTTTTATAAACTGTTCTCTATTCCAGTTTTCTCTCTTTATTCAGAAATTCCGCATTAAAATACTACTGTCAATACAACTACTACTAGCACCAACTCTAGCATCAGCACTATTTCTTGACAGTTGTGCCCCACATAGTACTCCGTAGCAACTATCCCAGCTTCCCTAGCGACAACACTGATAGTGCATTCACTGGCTCCTCAGATGGTCCCAGGGTTGGAGATGAGTTATTCTTGACTTTGGTGTGTTCATGAGCTTTTACGTTGCAAAGTGGAAGCAACACTACTAAAGGTAGAGGGTACTAAGGGTAGAGTAGATGACTTAGAGTTAATACCAATAAACATTTCTAATGAATCAAGGTTATTCTCTGTCAGCAACTGACAGTTACAACTTGATACCACATTAGAAATGATGTGAGCAAAACATTATGTGCAATATGTGATTTAGTAAAAGTTATCTACCAAACTTGTAATCTCTTCTGCCGTAACAGACAACAACTTGGAAACTTGTGTAACAAAATTCTCTGTGACTTTCCAAGTTGTTGTTCCGACTTAAGGGCCGTTAATGTGAATTTTCCATATTTTTTCTGGTTATTCCGACACCACCTCAGTGCACAATGAACCCCATCTACCAACCACCGGCACATAGTAATGCTCATGCAACCAAACCAAGTACCCTCGCACCCACCTCCAGCACCTTAGCATTGCCAGAAGAACGTACCTCCAGCACCCTGGCAACTAACTAGTAACC
>JAJHUR010099304.1:1114-11392 GCA_027495735.1 Lutjanus campechanus | reverse complement strand
GTGGTGTGGACCCTCCTCATCATTGGAGTGCATATGGCAATCACCATCTCATCATCACTGGTTTTGCACATCCTGGCGCAGACATCCCCCTGATCCTTGTTGTAATTCTCAAGGGTCTGTTCAAGATCTTTGAACATTTCTTCCCCTGCTGCTGCGCCCTTTGTTTTTTTGAACAGTCTGTAGTACAATCTGCAATAAAGAATAATAAGTTTTCTTTAACATTTCAACTGAACCTCACCACAGTTCCAATACATGTTGGGATATTATGATAGTTTGTTTTAATCTTAATATGTTTAAGACTGCAGGAATTAGGGCTGGGCAGTGTATCATTATTACACTGGTATCATGATATTAGACTAAGAATAAGGGGTGGTGGGAAAAGAAATCGAAACAGCCAAGTATACATCTTTTATAGCTGAATTATAGAGAAATGAAAGCATGAAATAAAATCTACATAGCAGTCACCACATTAACATAATATTGAGTTTCAGCTGAGGTGAAGAAATGCAACAAAAAATGATGAAAAAGAAATATATTAGCGGGACAGATTGGTACTTTCTGATTGGTATTTATGGCTTTTATACTGACAAAACAAGACATTCAAAGACATCAACTTGGACTTTGAAAAACTGGGCTGGTCATTTTTCACTATTTGACATTTTCTAGATGTTACAGCCCTCGATTAAACATGAAAAATTAACATAAGTCTTTGTTGTTATTTTATCATCTCTAATAAATAAAACAACTTGTACAGGGGCAAGTAAAAACTGAGCAAGTAGATTTCTGAGCCACTTGCCTGATTGGGCAAGTGAAGAAAAAACAAAACAAAACACTAAAGCTGAACCCTGACGTGGTCGCTGAATTATGGGTATTTAAGACTATTCATGACTAATATTTATGTGCTGATTAAAGGTTTGGGTGGGCTGCAGAAGATTTCCAGATTTAAAATTGGGTCTTAAGGCATTCCTAAGTTTGGGATTGGCTGCAATAGAGTTAAAGGGTCAAAAATATAGTGATATTTGATTTTGTCCATATCGCCCTGCTTTTCTATAAGATCATCATGTTTGCACTACTGTATCGAGATATAGATCATATATTGCAGAATAGCTCAAAATTTGAATTGCATTAGTTACCCACCTGTAACAAAACTGCAAATCTGGACAGACTGAATGATCTGCAGCAGCATACACATAGTTGTGCTGTTCTCCCACTTGTAAATCGTACTTTAGTACGTCGAGCGCCGATGAAGGAGAGTGGCCGCTTTCAAATAGCTTTTTCAGCTTTTCAATGGTTTCTGCTGAGACTTCTCTCCGCGGCTTGAAATCACCACACGAAACCTCGTGGTTGTGCTCGTGGCGCAAGTTAACATGAAGGAAGAGTCCGTCCTTCATGTGAGGATCTCCAGATCTGAAGTGAATACAGTAACGACACAGATGTTACGAAGATATTTGTTAAACCATATTATTGTGTTTGACATCATATCATTTACACAACTGAAGACATATGCCAAAATCCACTTTTTTGTGATAACGCAACTAAGTTATCATCCAAAGATTCACCTTGAACCTTTTTCTTTTTTTTTTTACTAACCTCGACTTTCGATCTTCCTCTTCAAGCTGCCTTTTCAAGATCAGGAACAGAGTAGCAGGGCAGGAAGTGTTGGTGCTCTTGTTCATCTTCTTGCTTACATACCCAAAGTTGTTACGTTGGCACCTGTAGTCCACCTGTGAAATGTAAAAAGCAAAACTTCATAACATACTAAATGTAGGCAACAACTGCAAACATTAAGACATGCACGCAAGCTCTTAGATCTTAACTACTCCTATCCTTCACTCGTCACAAGAAAAATACCTGCTTTCTACCTGACATCCTTATCAGAGGTTAAACTGAAAGTTTCATGGTGTAATTATAAAGGTGACTGGATGGTTGAGTGGGTAATACTTACTCGATACTTGTTGTAGCGCCCACCATTAGGGTAAGTTTTAGACACTCGCCATGTGAAGCCTGAAGAGCTCTGGAAATCTTCAAGCCACCTCTTTGCATCTTCCTCAGACGACAGCTTCAGTTTTACGGCGGCCCTGAAACTGGCGTCTCCTGTCGCGTCATAGCCGCACACAGTGTGGCTGTACTGCTCCGGCAACAGTTTCTGTTAAAGCAGGAACATGAACTTTAAAGAATGCCTATCTGTCCATCGAAGCAAGCTATCACACCACTATAGCCGTGGCCACTATGTCGTCACAGCACTTGTTAATCGAAAAAATTATTACCTGACCAGGAAAATTCACGTAGACGCCCCCTGAACTCGAATTAACTAAATGTTTGGTTGATAACTTTTATTAATTGACATATTACATAACATTTTTGGTCATATTTAATTTGTAATATAATATTAAGTTGTAATCATTAGTTCCTGTCCACATAGTGACCTAGATTAATTAGGAATGTTATTTATTAGCATTAACCCTGATAACATGTCCCCTACTTTACATTAGTACCCCCTTCTATTAGTAGCATCCATTCAAAGTTTCCACTTGATGACTTACAAGCAAAGTATCACACCAAAGTAATAATGTCCCATCTTGGAAACTGGGACCATTCGAGGAGCACATGAATGCACCGATAGTCTTATGTTGTGCAATAAAGATTTAACAAGCATATGTTTTGTGGTTGATAATAATATTAACAATCATGATAAAAGTTATATCATTAGCAAAATGAGCAAGACAATAACACATTTGAAGCTGTAACTATCTGAAAATAGTCTGTAAATCAATACATGAACATGGTCCGCAGACAGGCAACCTACAGGTGAGCCAACAGGATGTTATGGTGCATTCATGTGCTCCTTGGATGGTCCCAGTTTGTAATGTACTAGTGTAGAATAGGGGACTTGCTATCAGGGCTAATTCTAATAAATAACTTTTCAAATTAATTTAGGTCACTCTATGTGGACAGCAACTTAAAGTTACAATTAATACTATATTTCAAATTACATATGAAAATATAATGCAATATGTGAATTAATAAAAGTTATCAACCAAACATTTACACTTGTTCACTATATTTCTGCATATAGATGTCAACAAATAACTTGGCAACTTTTTGAGTTGTTGTTCCGACTTAAGGGGGCGTTCACCTGGATTTTTCCAGTGGGGAAAATCATTTTTCCGATTATTATGACACCACATGAATGCACTATACTGTACGTCTGCGAGACGCTGTTCATCTCAAACGAGCGGTACCATGTCTCGCGCAAGTATTAACCAAGCTTAAACCATGGATGTATTACAGAGAACAGAACAGAGGCTTTAAAAGCTATATAACGATATTTATCCTATTCGTTACAGTTTATAAACCTTAGATATAGAGCTATCTAAAGTTTGGTGAGTGTGGGGAATTGTATATCTAACCAAGACGTAAACATACAGGCGGTCGAGGGAGGAGAGAGAGATGGCTAACTAACGCTAGCGCTCAATTCTCACCTCCAAACTCATCAGCGACGGCTTCTCGTCTGTCTCTTTACTGCAGTGCCTGCACCACATGTCGCTCATAATGATAATAAACACTGTCTAATACTTAACAACGTTTTGTGCTTAACTATTCTCGGTTTGACTTCACCATCCTAGAAAAAAACCTTAGCAGAGAGCTCAGTTAGCAGCACGGATGTGCAGTCTTGCGGTTCCGGTGGCCGCAGACAAACCTTCGTCTTTTCTCGCGAGATCCGACGGGTTCCTCTTCCTTCTCGTCCAGCATGGCCGCGCTGTATGAGGGATACACGTTGTGCGGACTTGTTCCAGCTCAAACTCTGCCGAATTCAGGCATTCAGGGGATCGAAGCGGAGAGAGACAGCGACCATGTCGTAGTCACCGACTCAACCAGATCTGTCACGTTGTATAAGGTAACGTTTGTGTAAGGTTAGGCTCTTCTAACCTGGGCCATCTGATCTGTCTGTGCAACCTGAGCGACTCGTGTTGGCATCCTCGTTTGGTCTTAGCAACAGAGATTACAAACCACCAGAACAGACAGATACCTCAGCTAGCTCTGGTAGCACGTTGTGTCAGTGAAAATAATAAGCAGGGGTCGTAAAGGCTGGAGTAAACACCATACCATTGTGCGAAAACAGGCAAATGTTAGCTAACGGTCGCAATATCCACCGCTAGGAGTCAAAAGATCGAAGTAACAAAGTCACATGCAATAATAATCAAGTTATTAATGCAATGAAATTCTTAGTTTGCTATGTGTCTCTACCCGGTGCTGTTAATATATTTACAAATATAAAAGCATACTAGAAACTAAGTCACTAGAAAAGAAGAAAGGATACGAGCAAGTTGATTGAGGTAGACAAGGTGATATACAGTATAAACCAGTACTTGCAATATACAACAGTTAAAAAGTCCCTGCAAAATACTAACTGTACATACTGTTTAACACCGCACAGACTTTTATACTGTTTTTAGCACAACTATTAGGGAGTAATAAAAAAAAATCTTATTTTGATATATCTACAGATGTTGTGTATACAGTATGTAAAATACATTTTATTTTATTTATTTATTTATTTTTACAAAATATATAAATATTTGTGGCAGTAATCCCTCAAACGTGGCTAACTCATGTTGTAACAAAGATGTGTAATAGAGGATATTTTGCAGTTTAATGATAAGCTTTATTGTCCAAAATTATATCAGAAGACTGAGAGTAAACTTCCGCACGTATTTATAATGATTATAAATAACTATGTTTAAAAAATACGGCAAAATATGCAGATAAACATGTATGCCAATACTGATGAAGACCAATATAGCTCTCATAGTCCAATATTAGCCCAATGATATCGGCTGGCCGATATATTGGTTGTGCTCTACTAACTAATGATGGCTTTGAATTGCTCGGCTTGGCATGTATATTAAGCTCATTATATAAAATTAATAGATTAAAAAAAAAAAAAATCTAAAAAGTCAAAATCTCTTATTTCAGCTTTTTAAATGTGAATATTTTCTGGTTTCTTTACTCCTTTATGACAGTAAACTGAATATTTTTTGGTTGTGAGTAAAACAAGACATTTGAGGACATCATCTTAGGCCTAGGGGAACACTGTTTGACATTTTTCACCATTTTCTGACATTTTAAAACAAGCAAATATTAATTGATAAATTGAGAAAGTAGTCAACCAATTAACTGACTATGAAATAATTGGTAGTTTCAGTCCTCCACTGTGGCATAATCAAACAGTCTTTAACTTACCACAATATGGGTAGATGATTGTGTAATGACTGATAGAACCTTCCTCATTATCACTAACTGCTCCTCTCTTTTGTATTGTTGTGGTTGTAACAGGTTTCAGACCAGAAGCCGCTGAGCAGCTGGACGGTGAAACAAGGACAGACCCTGACCTGTTCAGCAGTCTACAACACACAAACCAAAGAATATGTGGCCGTCTCAGACAACAAGGTAGACTTTGACTCATTCTTGCAGTGGCAAGAGTGGAGCACGCAAATCTGATTCTTGATTTGGTTGCAGCACTGTCTGTACAGAATCTCACTGACTTGCTGTCAGATTGAAATTGGGCAAAAATGAACCAATCAGTTGTTACAAATTATACTTTTCCTTTTCCATTCAGTTAAAAAAGGCAGTGAACTCATTAGTTCATTCTCCCACCAAACTGCCTACTAAATTTCACAGTGTACAGTCAGCTTTGTCAGCACACTTACTTATTCCCCACACAATTTTACCTCATTTAAAGGGTTGATCTTAGTATTTTTTGAAAAATAAACCCATCTATTTTTTCCCCCCTCTAATTTAAACTCTCTATGTTTGTGTTAATTTTATTTAAGGAGGAATAGACCGCATTAATTGACATGAGAGGTTGATTCCATCATGTAAATCTGCCAGATTTAGCCACACAGGCTAATTTTCATCTGCAGTCCCTGGCCGGTTGATGGCATGAAAAACATTAAAGGGTCTCTTCACTCCAAAAACAAAAATACATATTTTTTCCCTCTACCTCCTTCCTGTCTTACCTGTGCTATTGATCCATTTAGACTGTTTTAAGTGTGAGTTGCAGAGCTTTGGAGATATCAGGTGTAGAGATGTCTGCCTTATCTCAATATAATGGGACTAAATGGCACTCTCTCTCTTTTTTCATATGTATTATTATTTTTTTTTAGCATTTTGAGCACCAGAAGCTGAGTGCCATTTAGTCCCATTATATTGAAGAGACGGCAGGAATCTCTACAGGCAATATCTTGAAAACTCTGCAACTCACATCGAAACTATCTAGATAGATAGCTCCACAAGTAAGAGAAAAAAAATGTATTTTTGACTTTGGACTGTCCCTTTAAAGAATACAGACAAAGTGAAACATGCACAGAAAACAATGACATAACCATGTAACTTGAAAATGCACATTGCAAAAACATATTCACAAACAAAAACACAGACAGTTAGCGAAACGATGATATAACCAGTAATCCTGATCACGACGGCATGTTTGATTCAGTGTTTGCAGTGGTCAGCAATCTGCAGCTCTGGAGCCACATACCCTGTCCAGTGGCTCCCTGTGGCTTTGACAAAAAATATATGAAAATGAAAAATGGTTATCTTTGTTTTAACATTGTAATTTACATTTTTCATCAACTAAAACGTGTGTTATAGTGTATGTCTACAAAATAAAGGTTGCTGAGTCCTGGATTTGAGTAACTACTGTTTTGTCCACAAGTAAAATATCTGCAAATGTGATCATGTTTTCCCAGTTTAAATATCACATTAGTTAAAATTTTACAGCGATGATATAAATTTGACTTTCTATCCAAAGTTTTGGATTGAAATGTACCAGGCTGCATCCAGCTAGTTAGACAGTTGTTCATGTGTGAAATCTGTGGTTAAAACATCCCTAATGTTTCTAAAATTTGATCCTGTTCGCAACTTTTTGAACATTGTGTTTTGATTGTGAGTTGTGACTCTATTATTGCGCCTGAAAAGGTAAACTCATGCACCACTGATAGTCTTCTCCCTACTGCTATAATGTCTGGATCTGTATTTCTGTTTGCAGACTTGTCTCTGTAGATGTAACATTTCAGAAATATTTTCTGAAACAGTCAAAACATGACGTCTGTTTTTGCTTTTAAGGTTGTCAGAATCTGGAAGGAAGAAGACATTCTCTTGGATAAAGCCTTCAAAGCGACTGTAAGTGTGAACATTGATATTCAGCTCTCTGCTGCAGTGGCCTCTGAGGCTGGAGTGAACTAGTTTGTACGATGTGCAGTCTGATCACGTCTGAAGGCCGCAAGTGTTTATACCTGCTCCAAGAGGCCACATTGGAAGGTGAAGAGCCTGTTGTCATAGAGAGGAGTGAGATGTGGTGACACTGGCATCCACCAGGGATAACTGTGCGGCCAGGGGCCACTTTATAAACATTAATAACTAAGGTTGCAGATTATAAGCACTTTTCTTAACTGATCATTGGAAACAATAATGATAAAATAATTGATTTATCATAATTACAAAAACTTGAAGATTTTTCATATGATAAACATTACCAAACGCATTTCCCTGCTCAACCAAAGTGTTATTTCTACAGCAAAAAAATGTATATTCTCTGACAGCATTACACAGCTTAATCAATCATCGATTATTCATTAACATCCCTAATAATAATCAGATAAAATGGATAAACACCAGAAGGCTCAGAACTCATCTGTCTTTTTCTTTATTTTCAAATGAACTCATTAACTAACTCGTTAAGCTAAGTCATAAGTGCGGCTGCATTTTAGTTCTAAAAGCTCGGGTAACATTTTGAAAGGAGTTTTTACAATATTAAAGGGACAGTTCACCCCAAAATCAAAACTACATACTTTTCCATTGGCAGTCTAGATATGTAGTTTTAGGAGATTCTGCTGGAGCAAGAAAGTAGTTCCTACGTGAAACTGGGTCACAACAAGGTCTGTGGATTATCTTGAGTAACCAGGTCATGATGTTTGGGAAGAGACACTGGTTTTATATTTTTCAAATGATTTTTTTTTTGGCACTTAGAGCTCCACAAGCCGAGTGACATGTCATCTCATTATAATGGGGAGAGGGGCAGACGTCTCTATGGCTGATATCTCCAAAACTCTGGAGCTCACACAAAAACTATACAGATGGATAAATGGTACTGCAGGCTGATGTATTTTTGATTTGGAGGTGAACTGTCCCTTTAAACATAGCTGGAACATCCTCATCTATAATGTTATAAAGTTGAATTTAACTGCAGTTTCACTTTTAAATGCAGGCTATAGATTGTAAAAACTACAAAGTAATACCAATACCCATTAATGGAAACAGCATGTACACTTTTTTGCCAGTATGGACGTGAAATCGGTCTTAACTTGCATCCATGATGGTGTTAAAGGAGTGTTAAAACCTGCAGAAACCCCGTATTTACAGCCATTTTTACTGCCTCGTCATCATTGTCAGACCTCAGACCAGGGATAAAGATTAACAAAGAATATAATTAACTGTTACTGATTAATAATCCAGTTCACGTGATTGTTGGCATTTTCCTGGTTCTTCAGACCCTGAAAAAAAAAAAAAAAAGGATTCTAACGTGCATGGATAGTTTTATGTGTGACACATGTTGAAGTTGTTAGCAGCACTGCCTAGTGACTGGACTTCTCTGTTGTGGTCTTCCAGTCTCATTTCAGTGCCAGATGGACCTCAGTTTGCAGAAGGGTTGAGTTTAGACCACCGGCTCCCCCCTTTCGAAGGCTGAGAACAAATATCTAGCATACATCTACCGCATAGTGCAGCTCTGACACTGCTGGAGGCAGAGTTAGTGTTGTGTAGACTGTTTAATCTCATGATTTCTGGGTTTGTTTGTTTTTTAAACCTGATGTTGCATTAGTGTATTTACTTGCCTTGTGCAATATTAAACATGTCTGGAACTTCTTTTATTACGCAATCACTGAAATGTTTGAATGATTCATAAACATAAACACAAACTGCCCCCGGGAGGGACAGAATGAAACAGCCTTATTTATCTCATAGTACAAAACTGACATACCCGCCCCTCCTTCCTGGGAAAAACAGTGTGAATCAACTTATTTTTCGTTTCATTGAATTAGAACACAGTCAGAGGGTCCCATGACACCCCACGTCTGCCAATAAAAATATCACTATCTGTTAATGTAAAGTTAAGTTAAGTTATACTGAAAACAAAAGCTCATTCTTCTGAAAACACACACTCTGGCAGGCAGTGAGATAGACAGTCATTGAACTCCAGACTCCATTAACATTTTGCTTAATTTAAACATCATGAATATCTACTCCTTCTACATGATTGGTGATGATTTCTTACCGGTCGTTAACAAACACAAACTTGTTTGACGACCATTCAACATGATTTTTTTTTCCCACTCAAATCAGCCTGTAATGGGTAAATGATATTTACGAGGCTTGCTGTAGAGCTGTTGTTGGAGAAGCCAGTATTTCAGCTTCTTTAATCTCTGATGACATATCATGATTATTTTATGATTTGGTGCAGTAATACATCACATATTCTTCCTTTCAAAGCTCAGAACATTTTTCTGCAGCAATTTTATATTTAGTACTACAATTTCCTCATGCTTGTTTGATTGCTGTGACATCTATATTTAGAATATATCCTCCTTTTACCGACTGAGTTGGCCATTGCAACTTGACACAAAAAACAAAAAAAAATCAGCACTACAGTACTTATTTGTTTACCAGCGTAAAATATAATTGTAAGTGCCTCCAAACACAGCGTGTTCTCACTCCTGCCTCCTCTGACTCTGTTCTCTGCAGGTGTCATCAGATATCTGGAGGGTCCACTGCGTGCCCGGAGGGGAGCCTGTGGTGTTGTTCCAGAGAGGGGCTGTGAGACTCCTGGACGCTCTCCTCGCTGCTCCCCAGCAGCCCATAGAGGAGGTCCTGGCTCCAGAGGAGACCATCAGGTCAGTGTCGCTGTGCTTTACAGCCCCAGTAAATCCTTTGTCTTACGTATAATCCGGAGTAAGAGTGAGGTTCACAGTCGGCCCTCAGAGATTTTAGCAGTTGATGTCATAAAGCTACACATCCAAACTTTGTTGTTCAGGCAACAAATATGATGAAATTTCAGTAACACTTTCTATGACACCCATGTCTATAAAGCATGGTGTTTCTCACTGAAGGGAAAGAGGGATTGTTAAATCAAATAGCCTGTACATTTAGAGATGACATATAATAAATATTTAGTATTAAACTTGGTAAATATAATCCTGCTATTCATTTTTTCTTTCCATC